>JAPDSC010008917.1:0-10454 GCA_026290005.1 Latrodectus geometricus | reverse complement strand
TACGTATTTACTCATATTTATTAAAAAATTAACTGATGTTTATAAATGGTAAATTTTGAAAGTAATACTATAATTGTCTCAACAACTAAGCCTTGTTAAAATTCATATAAGGGCAATATTACGTTTTTACTATACTGTTTAAAATATGCGCAGGATGAATTTTCGAAGGTGGCTGCATTAAAGCACGAAAAAAAATGCATAATTATGGTCTTTTCTTCTTTCACTGTGTCAATGCTAAAAATTATTCTTGAATTGCTGTACAATATCACTCCATACTTTCTAATTCTAAATTTTCTCATTCTTTATGATCATGATGGCAAAATGTTTGGTTATACCATATGGTCATCTTTATTTGGGCATTTCTCTGCATTCATTGCTAAAATATCACTAGATCACTGTTTTCCTTAAGAAATTAGTCTGTTACATAGCACTTTATCAACTGAGTCAAGCATCTCCAATATATTATCATTAACATTACTTGAACAATCTAAAAAGTATGAATATATAACTGTTTTGAAAATAATCTGATAAAATCATCATTTTAGGCAATATTCCAGCTGAAATTTGTTATTAACTTATCATGAGACAAAATATCCTGAAAAATGCATTTATTTGCCTGCGAGCTGTGATATAACCTTTCTTTTAAGATCAAAATCAGCCAGTTGTGCCAAGACATATCTCTTCTAATTGTTATACCATTTATTATGGCAAATCACTAGAAGTTTATGAATTAAGGTGGATGCAATTTTGCTTCTATGTGGACATGAAATTATCAGTATCGAACGAAAATTGAGATTTGTCAATAAAAACCATGTCAATCCAATCAAATGCTTGAGAGAAATTGATATTAATTTAAAGGAAATTTTTGAGTTCAGGCGATATTGATTTGTGTATCTATATGAAATCATTACCTAGTATCAAGTTGCTTAAGTAATGCATTCTTTTTACCAATGTAATTTGATAAATTGATGAGGCATATAAAATAACACTATTCTTAACGTAATCATGTTAGAATCGTAATTAATCAGTGAATAATAAAATTTAACTTTCTTATTTTTCGAAATGCCTTCTGTAAACAATATTAATTAAAGCCACATAACCATCTATTATTGTTTGAACAATTAAGCCACAGGCTTGGAAAGCTAGCCGAACAAATTCATATCACCATTCACTCAAGCGAGTCACTACTCAAACATATAAATCTGAATACGCAGCACTTTTGAAATATTTGAAAAAAAAAATTTCCTATTCCCATAAATATTCTTATATTCACAAAAAACGTGATTTAATTATTAGTGGTAAGGCATTATTCTAAATAGATAAATTTACAAATATTTTATGTTGACCATAGATGTTAAGACTAAACTATAAATATTTGATATTTACAAAAAGGAGATGAAAAGAAAATATTAAGATACATGAAATAAATAAAGAACAATTAGAAGAAATAATTAATCATAATTTTGAAGTTTATATGTTTTAATATGAGAAAAAAATTTTTATGGAAAAAAATTAATGGAAAAAAATGAAATAGTTAAAAAACAATTGCTAATAATTGGAATATTCTGGGTCAAAAAGCATCCCAACAATGATAATATAATTCACAAACAAAAATCAATCAAAGCTTAATGCTCTTCATAGATGCTGAAGTTGAACAAAATATATAAAAAAAATCTACTTATGCAAGGCTATCTATTTATTTACAAGATAGGAGACTTTTTCCAACAAGATCTTTTGATTTATATCGCAAGTTCCAAAAATGTAATCTCTTTCTTTGTCCACTTTGACATCTTATTTCTTATTCACAATTATTTTTTTATTCGGAAGTACTTTCTATGAGGCAAAGAATCCTTTATTTAGGTTACTACACCATCTTCTTTTTATTTATCTCCCAAGTATCCGCATTGGTGCTTGTAACATTTAGTAGTAGACGGAAAAAAATGAAAGAAAAAGTTATATCTTGCTTTCTGTGAGTGTGTGTGGGCGCAGATTTCTATCTGATAAAGCAGATCCACATTTCATTTGTAATTTATTTGTCAGATCTGAGCAGAGATGTTTTGTCTATGCAAATGTAATTAAATCTCTTGTTTTCTTGGCAGATTTTTATTTTTCAATAATTAAATATTTAAGAATAAATTTTAGTGTTGATCTAATTATAAATAAAACCTAATAGAAATATATATACTATACTATACTGTGTTTAATGGATTTTAAGCATCAAAAAGGTCATTTTCTGTATACATTAATTTTATGAAGTTATATTTTAATTGATTTCACCCCTAAAATGGAGATTTTAACCATATTTATGTAAATTTGAGAGATGTATACAGTTATTTTTTGTTTACATTCTTTTGAAGGTATACACGTACTGCAAAATAAAAGTATTTTAGAAAAAATGTCATTTTTTCGATAAAAATATCATTAAACAATGTCACCGTCAACGATTAAAAGAAAATTTAAGCACAGAGTAGTCTTTATATATTATTCCTTATGGAATGAGCTCTAAAAGATTTTTCTATTAATAAATTTATTATAAGATAAAGTTTATGACAAACAAATAAAAAATATATCAACATTTTTCATTTTATCTGCTATCGTGCATTCATACTTCAAATTTTTCTAGTTTTAAACTTATTTTTGATTATAGTACATTTATGTATGCAATCCAAATATAACAAAAATATATTTAATTGAAACTTATGTTTCTGTAACATTCCTGCTACCAGTATTAAAAATATTAATGTATGAGCTTAAGTTATATTGAAGTATCCAATACTGCGAAATTATTAAAAAAATTAAAAATCAAAATTAATATTATGAATGAAATGATATTTTGTAAAATTAAAACAGAAATTTTTAAAAAAATATAATGTACTTAAATAATTATATTAAAATGTAATAAAATTTCTTCTTAATGAAGGCAAAAAAGTATAACAATATACACAAACATATAAAAATATTGATTATTTAATAGCCAAATATTGTAAAATTAAGAATGCGAATGATGGATAATGAAATCCTTTTTATCAAATTTCAATTAAATATAAAGTACATTTTCTAATTCAGAATCCGGTTAACATTGGAATGCATATTACATTTTTGATAATTATATTTACACAATTATTATTTTTATATATTTCTTCTGGACTCTTTCATTCTACTTCTATGATGTGACAATTATTTCTTTCACTGTGCATGAAACACTCATTATTTCATAAAATACAGTTTTATCACTTTTCCTAATAGGAGTTTTTAGAAAAATGTTATTTATATACTACATGAAAGGAATTCACATTTTGATAAATTGTAATATAGTTTTAAGAGAAATCATTACATAAATATAATTTAGATGTATATGTACATATACACGTGCATTTTTATTATATATTCAATGCACCTATACATTAATGTATTTAAAAGGTTCCTAAAATGTACACATAATTCTAAGTTTTTACATTTATATAATTTAATAAGCACTTTTAAGTAAAATGTTAAGGCAAGTTGATCACATAAAATACGTAAGGCCTAAAAATAATTTAATTTTCATGCTTTACTTTTGGAAAATGTAATAAAAATATATTAATAATAAAATAGTATAAATGAAAATTAATGGGTTTAAAAATATTTTTATTTTTGTTAATTATATTTTGTTATAATTTTAAAACAGTGTTTTCGGTGAAAAGTCTATTATTCTTCTTGAATACTTAGAAATCCCCATCTTTTTGCAAATATTAGAGCATCAACCTGCCGATATTTATAAATATGTTTCTCTCCAATTATTGTGTTATAGTACATTTTCTTTTATTTTAAATAGAATTCATTGATTATGCTTCATATTATAAAAAAAATTAAATTTTATTAATTTGAAGATTTTAAAAACATAAGACCATATTTATATTCTAATGCATGAATAAGATGCCTTATTATGTCTCATGGAAGCAAAAAAATCAGAACTAATAATAAAACAACATATAATATTTTATATTTACAGATTATACTTACAAGTGAAAAGTTTCTTATATGCTATAAGTGAATTAGCAAACTTTAAGCGTGCTGTATGTTTTTCCATAAAATTAAAGTGACAAATTACAGAATCCATTTAAAGATTGAATAAACTATTTCTTGACTGAATACATATTTTGGCATAGAATATTTTTTACGGTTTTTAAGTTAAAATTTCGATTTTAAGAAACTTTTGAGACAAATATCAAAATAGTAAATCTGGAATAATCATCAAATTAATAAATGCACCATTCAAATATTAATCGAGATAATTTTGCAACTACAATGGCTGGGATATTGTATTATTAAAATATACATAAAAGGAAAAAATATATGATCTGAAGATCCTGTGAATGGAGCCAAAAATTATTACACTATTCCAGTACTATATTGTACCAGAATTAAAATTAGTACTCAAATCAAAGGAATAATTACTCTGAATAGAAGTTCAGTTATTAAGATACACTGAATTCACATTAAATCAATAATTTTGATAAAACAAATTTTAAAAGCACCTTATGCATTAACAATTGCCTTATATTACTCATTCAGAACTTTTAAGATCTGAAAAAGTGAAATATGAAGCTGCTATATAATTTCCATTAAGGCAAATTGCTAAACTTATAATTTGCAAGAAATGATCAGAAACGAAATAATAATATTTCGTTTCTGATCATTTCTTTTCTTTTGTAAAATTGGTTACATCACGTGGAATTAAAATGCTCGGAAACATATCCCTACCTGCCTCAATAATTCTTGATAATTGTATTACCAATGTGGAGTAATCACTCTCAATAATCCTTCAAATATTAAAAATGTTTATAATATTTTTTATGAAATTAGTCGATATTTTTAGCAAAAAATCATGGAAATTTGTATTTTAATTTTCATCATTATTTTAGCCAGTCCATTAAACTTCATTCATCTTTAAGACGTAAATTATTCATGAAATTATATGCTTCCGATGTCACTGAGAAGTTCCAACAATTTTGTTAAAATAGCAAACTCAAAGTCAGTAATAGAATAAATGAGATTTCAGTTTTTACACTTCTAGTTAAAATTATTCAATGAATTCTTTTATAATTTATTTTATAATTTTTTTATTTAATCAATAATTTATCATTTCTTTACCAAAATACAGCTATTTGAGCACCTTTATTAATGCCTTATCTTTTAAATCCCATTTTGTATGAATAATATGTAAAGTTATATGTAAATATAAAGATATATGTAAAGAGTACATCATGCCTTTTCTTCTCTTCTCGCAATATAAATAAGATAACTCCGTTAATATAACATTTTTCAAGCCTACATGTTTTTGCAATATTATTTTAACATCCTTGAATATTTCAGAACCTACGTCATGCATAATAATCTAATAGAAGTCTATGGTCATCATAGACTCTTTTCTTAAAAAAATCAAGTTTATTCAAGGTTTCATTTTTATCTTTATTTAGACATAACCAAGTAACTTTTGATATGGATTTTATGTTAAATGTTGTTACTGTAATATTTCTTCTTGCAAAATAACTCATAAAAACATATATTGTGTAATAATAATAATAGCAGTTTTTACAATTACATAAGTGGCTTCTATTACGTTACGCAGCATCATTTCTGTCACCCAGTTTTTAAATTATTTGTTATTTCAAACAAACTCTATAATTCGTTGCTCGTGAATATAATTCCAACATTTTTTTTTTAACATATTGTAACAAAATAAAATTTCTTTTTTACCTGTTTGGTATTAATTAGATCTTTATCTATCTTTGACTAATTTTTAGCGTACTGAATTAATTCGCAAATAGATATTGAAAGAACAAATATTAAAATTGTCACTTTATTAAAATATTTTATCCCCAGAATCCAATCCCATGCATATTTAATTTATATTCTTAAATTAAAAATTTAATTACCCAATCTAAAATGAATTTGATGGAAAAAGTAAATTTCCCATTTGTAAAAATATTGCAGAAATTCAAGAAAAAAAGATTTAATCGTTCAAATTTGATTTATTTTTGAATAATGTATTCAAAACTGATATAAGATTAGAATAAAAAAAGGGATATTTAGTGATAAGAGAGATATTAAGTATCCATTTCCATCAGCTTAAAAATAACATAAAAAAATAGTTGTTCGCTTCAGGAATCAATATTTTGCTCACAATTAATTTACATCACTAGGAAATGAGAAAAATTGAATTGGAAATCTCGTCATTAGAAAAAAAAGCTCTGTTCTGTGAAGGTAAATCAGAAAATTAACAAACTTCCAAGACTTTTGCCCCTTTAGCAGTCAGATTTTAGATACTTAATTTAGATTAATATCAATTTTTTTTCATTTTAATTAATTTTTTAAGTGAACATGCTTTTAGCTGCACTGATTCTTAAAGTACTTAACGATATGGAAATATAATTAATCACAGATCTCTAAAATGATCGTATCTGAAATAGTTAATTTTAAATAAAGTGTAAAATTTCTTCAAAAATATTATTAAATTAACTTCATTTTGAAGACTTTATATTAAATATTGCAAAAAAGTCATGAGTAAAAATGCTGTAAAACTGCTAATGAAAATTTGATTCTAGTGTGTGATTAACATTTTGTTTGATATAAGTATATTATCATTTAATTAATATTTAATAAACTTTCAACAAAAAAAAGTTTAGCTATAAGATATTGCAAACAGATACTGCATTGAAATAATTAATTTCAAATTCAAATACTACTTCAAATAATTTTATAAAATATTACGTTTTGTGAATTATTTGGTATTTATATTTTTATTTTTTACTCATAATATAATTGATGAAATTTTTCATAATATAATTAATGTAATTTCAAAAATTGAAATAACAAAGTTAAAGAAGAAACTTTTAACCTACCTTTCAAAAAAAAATATATAAATTCATTAAAAGTAAAAATATTATTAGTTATATCTTTCTTTCATTTCATGGTAAGTACAAATTTACTTTCATAAATTATTTATTTGAAAATTTTAAGCACAGAAAATAAAGAATTTGAATGATAAAATTTAATGTACCAACAAGTCTAATGAGAAATAAGTTGCAATTATTAAAAAAAAATTAAAAGAAAGAAATATGTACAAATAAGTTTCGTGCAGATTTTCTCCATTGACAAAATTTAGGAATTAAATATTTTTCATGTTGTTAATTCTATAGTTCAATTTAGAGAGGTTACGTTTTAAACATATTGATAAATTTTAGAGCTAAAAATAGTTACATTTCAAACATATCATATCTTACCATAAGAGAAGCAAAATATTATCAACATTTCTACAAAAGTTAAAAGCAAATCTGTACTTTCAGTATGTCATACATTCTAACAAAAGTAAAAAATTATTTATCAAATTCATTTTTGACACATTTCATATGTTCATATCCTTATATGTCACTTTTATAAAAAGAACTATTAGTAAAATACTTTGCACAAAAAGTAATAAATCAACAGTTCGTTAGTTCAATTTTCATCAGATATATTACAGATGGTAATCGTTTGGTATCCTATTTTTATCCTAATTTCCAATCTATGGAGACATTATGTGCAAAATAAATTTAAAATTTACAACTAAAAATGAATTTATTCCTTTACTGTGATATGGGTGACATAACAGCAGAAATGTTGATGAATGAAATGAGGGAAATATTATTTCTATAATGACAAAATGAAGTCATACAGAAAATATTTAAATGAAAACAGATTTTACGTAACTAACATATCTAAGGAAAGTTATTAATTAATGTAATATGATTTTTATTATATATATTTTGATTTTTTTTTAAAAATTAAGTTAAATTAATATGAATAAAATAATACAGTAATTATAAACACAATATTTGCTAGCAATATTTAAATATGGATATCATTTATATGCAACTTGATATTTTTTTCTATGCCACACAATATGTATCTTAAAAGTTTAAGGTTACTTGTTAATAATTTTTAAACATAATTAAAAAAATAGTGTTCTATTATTTTTTATATTTTCGATTTTTCAATGAACTAATCAATTTTCTGTATAAAGGTTTGGGATAATTTCCTAATTTATCCATGATAGTTAATCTCAGTCCGTATATTTTATCATTTCCATGGTAATTTCAGATTGTTTTGCTTAATAATTCAATTCTGTCTTTCTAATACCATTTTTTCTTTATTTTACTTCAAAACAATTTTTTTGGCACACTACCTTGTACTTTGACTTACAGAAACTGTGAAATAAAAATCAAAATTATTGATAAAACAATTTTTGATTAAAACGTAAGTTAATATTAAGTAATTCAAAGTAATTTACTTGTCTTATCAATAAAAAAATATTTTCTCGCACAATCCGAGATCTACTACCTACACTCAACTATCCTTCTAAAGAATGCCTCAATTGCCAAGCTGAAGTTATGCAATTAATAATAAATTGACATCCAAACAATGAAACTGAATACTGGTTTTGCAGAAACAATACATTAAATATAGAATCCAAGCCATTATTTATTTAGCCAATTTGTTATGTTCTTCTACAAGTTGTTTTAATATACTTTTGTTTTTCGTGTTAATTTGTAAAGAATTATTTTGAATTTATTTTTCAAAATATCCGGGTTATTGCATGAGAAATAATTAAATTATCTGAAAACATTTTATGAATACACTAGTGTTCCTTCATACGTTTTTTAATTTGTCATTCACTTCAAGATGATAACGGAAACTTCCTTCCAGATCCTTTATAGTTTACAAAATGTCTTTTAATTACAATATTAGGAATATCAGTCTTAGAACATTTATAAATAACACTTATTTGCCGTCCTAATTTTAAAAGTTTTTCTAAATCAAAATTTTCGAGGATTTATTGGCAATAAGTGACCTAAAAGGGTTCAGTGAAATCCTCATAAAAATGAATAAAGTAAGTTTGTATTTTGAACTTAATATTATCATATGTACTCTTCTGTGTGAAGCATATTATACATATAGTTCACATACAATTTTTAAAAAAAAGTGGAAAATGCTTTTGAAGACTAAAGTAGATTTGAACATAGAAGTAAGTAGTCGTATATCTGTGGTAAACCAGCATATTTAAAAATAATTTTCAGTGGTAATGTAAGAAATATTTTTTCTCATACATTGGTACAATAGTGAAAATATTAACTTAAGTTATACCAATCTCTTAAGTTTGTACTTTTTAAGAAATGTATTATCAAGATTTAAGAAAAGATTCCCGTCACCACTATTATCGTTTAAAAAAAAAAAACGTTTGCGTCGTCAATTTTACTTATTTTTTGGAAAACATGTTTTGGTATTTGAAAGTAAAATTCTTTAGAACACTGTGTTGAGAGTTAAAACATGTTGTTATATTTAATTACAAGGAATCTGAATAGGATTTACAGGATTATCATCAGATTAGGACCGTTATTAACGTCCAGCTCTGTTGCAAAAGTTCAGCTACAAAATTTTTCAGTATCACGTGTTCATCTTTAGCTACTACAGTTGTATCGTAGGCCACTGGGAGGTTTAGTAAAGAAAGTTCACAAACAAGGACTATAAGATTCAAAAAGCAGAGCATTCTAGCTTGCCTTCTGATGTTGATGATCCCTGTGTGCTAGAACTCGTTGAAAGAAATTTGTTCTCATCCACTTGAGAAATAGCTATAACATTAAGTGCTAATCCCATGTGCATTAGTCATTATATGCATCGTTTAACATTGGTGTATAAGTTCAATCGCTGCGTGCAAAATAAGCAGACACAAGCAAATAAGAACAGTGTTCAGAATTGCATTAATCTCTTCGAATATCAGCGAAAATCAAGATACCGGACCAGATCTTCATTTGTGAAGAAAAATAGATTTATTTCAACAATAGAAGCCGAAGAGTGTGTTAGTCTGTTTCTGGTGAGACCAACAGTAATGTCACAAAAAGCAATTTACAAACAAAAATAACATGTTTTGTATCTTGTAGGATGGCTGGGTAGTATCCATAAATAGTTCCTTGGTAAAAGTACAACAATCGACAGTAAATTATTAAGCGTGATGCTAGTCCGTGCTCTATCAAAATCAGATGTTGATTTGAGTTCCGTTGCAAGAAGGTACTGTTCCGACAAGATTAACGCAAGGCCATATGTGTCTGAATTCACCGATAGACTACGTTGAAAGAAAATCATAGATTTGGGTAGTGATTACTACCTGCATCACACACGGATGTTTTTTTTTCTAACTTTATTAAGAACTTGCTTAGTAGAAAACTTTGGCTACAATCCGATTGTAAAATGAATATATTTTAGGATACTTTTACAACCCTAATTTTAGAATATTTATTTAATCCGATAATTTAGCGACATTTTGAAAATTATTGCTTATTCAATGTTTTCCTTATAATATTCCTGGTTCTTACACATATATATTAATTTAAGATCAGCATCATCATCATCATCACCATATATATATATATATATAT
>JAPDSC010008910.1:53617-81439 GCA_026290005.1 Latrodectus geometricus | reverse complement strand
TATAAATTCAGATTCAAAATTTAAAATTTGGGATAGATAATATTTAATAACATTTTATATACTTCTTACATTTTAGACAAGGAACACAATAACAAGTGTAGATGAATCTTGTTTTCCATGTAAAATAACCTGAAAAAATTAATCAATTTAAATGATATTCCATTCCTGCACGTTCGAAATTTAAAATTTCCAATTAGACAGATCCCACCTTTACTATTAGAATTTTTAAGGTCAAGTTTTGATGGGATTGTGTGTTATAGGAATAAAAATAGTTATTCCTTCACTCTTTCATTTTTAAATGAAGGAACTTTAAAAGAATCAAATGCAGTCAAGCCTATATTGATATGTTATTGGTTGTTCTTAAAATACAATCATGTTGAAAGTTCAGCAGAAATTCAGTTTCAGCCATTGATTAAGTTCCTTCAGACATAACTGATTAGACTACAAATATTCCTTTTGTTTGAAAATCATAATAGTGCAATGAAGTTTATTGTCTTACAGTACAGACAACTATGTGGCAGAGCACTCACTTAATTTGCATGAAAGTGCACCAGACAATTTTCCAATAAAAAGTTGTTATTACGATCCCATTTTGCCTCAATCTCACAATGTTGTATAAAAAAAGAAAAATATTTAAAAATTGAAGAAGTGTATGTCCAAAAATTATAAATTATCAAATTGAGAATGTTAATAATACATATTTCCCATATGTATAAAAATAGTAAAAATATCATGACTCTTGTAACAGTAAGTAAGAAAAAGTATATTTAGTAAACGAATTTTTTTTTCATTTAACTAAAACAGAAATTACTTTCTATTGAACGTCCTTGGTGTATCATTAAGTCCATAAAATCCACGGACTTCAGAATTCAGGACTTGGATTCATATTCCTTCAAAATTTGATTCTATACAGACATGTGTTGGATTCAGGACTTGGATTCATATTCCTTCAAACTTTGATTCTATACAGACATGTGTCGTATTCAGGACTTGGATTCATATTCCTTCAAAATTTAATTCTATACAGACGTGTGTCGTATTCAGGACTTGGATTCATATTCCTTTTAATTTATTCGTGACAGATTCTTGTGGAGATATTAAAGACCACGTGGAAAACGTAATTAGACATCTGTGATAAAAGTGATATTTATTCATATTCAATAACTATAAAATGCAAGACATGTAGAGAGACTTAACCCTCCGGCGCAAACTTTCCAAAAATGTTTTGATGATGGGCAACAGTATTTTATTCCACTTGGCTTGGAAAATACATGTAAATTATTTAATCTTTTTTGGACTATTACTGCAACCCGTAATTCAATGCTCCAAGTCATCCCAAAGATTTTTTTCTCTGGGATTTTTTTCTTTTCATTTGATTTCAAGTCTGAACTCTAGGAAGGCCAATCCAATTGTTTCACGTTCATGCATTCAAATTTCTTGCATAAAAAATGCTATAATGATTATTATGCACTTATTTACACAATTATTACAATGATGTAATTTTAAGTTCATTAATAAATAAATAAAATTTCATACAAGTAAACTATGAAAAATATTTATTGGCGTGGTCTATTATGAAACATATATTGAGAGACACAACTTAATTAAACTACCACAATAAAGTATTAAATTTTATAAACTTAAATTTTATCTTTGAAATGCTATTAGAACTTTCATTATAACTAAATTGTTGGCGAAAAAAATATGCCACTAATTCCATTGAACAATTATATATAATTTATTGGTGTATTATTAAAGTGTACACAATCAAAAGGGATATCTAAACTCAAAGTATTTGCCAAAAATAAAGTATACTATTCCTTATGCATCTTGAAATATAAAAAAATCATCTTACGCTATCATCTTTCATTCTTTTGATAGATTCTTCATTTTCTGCATCAGGTGGAAGAAAGAGCCATCTTTCGGCGTGAAATGGATTGATATCAACCAAGCAATACTGACCCTGAAAATAATCAGGAACTGAAACAGCGATGCACTCATCATAATCTCCTAGAGATGTTAAGCCACCCCTGAACAAACCATTAGGAATTTTACCAGAGGAATCCAACACTAAAAAAAGACATTTTTTTTTATTTTAAAAATAAAGAATTGAATTTTTAGAGCTTGAGGATTCAATACTTATTATTTGAATAAGCAGACGTCGACAAGCATAAATGTGCTTTTTCTTACTTTTTTTTAAACATTAACAAAATTAATAAAATACAAATAATTAAAGCAGGGGTCGTCCAAACTTTTTTGATCATCGCCCCCTATATAATTTTTTGAAATCTCCATAGACCCCCACAAAGGTAATTTTCAGGTAATTAAAATAAAACTATATATTAGTCTAAATATTTAATAAATCAGAAACAGTAAGTAAAGTATCTACAGATTTTTTACTTCTTGATCAGATGAGTGTGCCCGGTGTTTCTTGGCAAGGTTCGCTATATTGGTCGAAATTAGTCAATTTTAACCGTAAATCCTCTCGAAACTCCACATGTAAAAATTGTTAAAATTGAATTAAAGTGACTGAAATCGGTTCAACCATATTTTTACTTCTATGAAGAATATAATATTAAATCAATTATAAAAATATTTTAAATTTTTACATACGCAGTTAGATATATGTGATTTGCGTAATAAGAACTATTTTTTCTTCGAGTCTCAATAGACCTCTTTCGACCCCTTGGGTCAGATAGACCCCTACTGTTGTTAAATAGACCCCTAGGGACCTATATAGACCACTTTGGCGACCCCTGAATTAAAGATTTATTATGTTTGCAGAGAGTAAATTAAATTATGTAGCAAACCAAACAAAAGAGTAAGCGCTTGCAAAAGCGCTTTTCGTCACTGTCCAAAGTTCGAGATGGAATGTACACGATTAAAAGCAGTTCAAATCAGTTGCTGGCCTCTCCGGCATTCGCTCGGCGCCGCGAATTCTGTGGCTCCTTTCTGAAGGTCTCCCTTTGTGCAACGTTGTAATGATAGTCACCGTATAAGTATTTTTTGTCTGCTTATATATTTTTAATTAATTCTTTGTTAACATAAACATGATAATTCTTTAAATCTTATACAGAGGCAAATAATCTGATTAACATATTATTCATTTTTTTTTGGAAATATTAAAATCCCTTATTTTTGCGTGCGTTCTTCGAGATTACATTAAATTAATATTCTGTAATTACAGTCGTGATTATGCAAATTTTAAATAAAAGATTCAAAGTAAGAGCATTTTATTTTAAATAAATTTTTTAATATTCAAATTGGATTCGTTTCTTGTTAAAATATTTTTTTAAAGTATACCAGGACTTTTAAAAAAATATTAAAAATTAAATTATGAAAAAGTAAGTGATATCAAATTTTGGAATGAAAGGTATTTTTTAAAATTTACAAAATGAGTGTGTTGAAAATGAATATAGAGAAGTATATAGAGAATTGACGAGATTTAAACTAATTGATAAAAAATGATACCGAAATTTCGCTTAATTATTAGGTTGTTCGGAAAGTAATTTCGTTCTATATGAAAATAAAAAAAAATATATTGCAAATAAATATTTTGTTGAATTATATACTGTCAATTCTAGTCCAATACCTTACCATCTTTCTTATGGTAGCATGATTTCATACACATAAAATGATTGGCTTTCTCTAGCAAAAAAATATTTCAGATGGGAAAAACGAAATCACTTTCCGAACAACCCAATATATCAAGGTACTGCGTTTATATTAAACGGAATCAAGCCAGATTCACTATTTAAATCATAACTTATTTATAGTTGAATTTTTTTTTTCTTTTGAATGCCCTTGATATCAAAGCATTACGTATTATTTTTTTAATATAACTTCGAAATACATTTTATATATTTTAGAAGATATTTTTAACACTATTGGATTTTTCATGAAATATTCTTTCTACATTGCAATGACAATAAATACGTGATTTTAGTAACTTTTAATTATTTACTTTGTATCACTGTCATAAGTTCAACATCTGTAAAGCAACATACTTTTTTGAAGAAGAAAATAAATGTTTCGTTTGGGTTTTTAAATTATATAATATAATTAATTTATTGTAATCCTCAATTTTAAGAAATAGTAATTATTTACGACGCAATATTTTCTTAAATAAAAAGGAACACGTGGAAAAAAAATTAATTGATTAGCAAAATTATTAAAATAATTATTTTTTTGGCGTTTAATATTAAAGTTTTAAAAAAAAATTATATTCAATATTGCGAATAATTACTAAGCAAAATTTTTTTTTATTCAGGGTGTCCTTCAAAATCGTAAGCACTTTGAAAACTTCATAAAAGTGGAAATAAAATGCCTTTGGAAATAAGCTGATTTGCACGAAGGAAGACTTTTTTTGTGATGAAAAGTTACTAGTTCTCTTTTCGTCAATAAAAGGTACTTAACACATTGAAACCTTAGCCAATATACAAATTAGAGTTCTATAAAATGAAGGGTATACAACTGTCTATCGCTATGTATCATGCCTCCTCTTACTGATGTATACATATGTTTTGCACTGTAATTTTGACGTTGTTGGATAAGGCATCGTTATGTGTGAGTGTTAAAGGGGTTTTTTTTTTTTTAAATCTTAGACATGTATTGCTGTATGAGGCTCTACGAAAAGTTCTCTCAAAGAAAGGATGAAGAAAGGTAAAGGTCCAATAACTGCTGCCGGACTTTTCTGCTAGTGCCACGTTTCGAAGAAACAGAATATTTATATGATCCTGCTTACTGTCACAGCTTTGCAGCATATTTAACAGAGGTCACTATTTATGTTTTGGCTTCTTAAATACACACTCCAAAGAAACAGTCAATGAATGATGGAAGTAACACAAGAGAAATGACATGAGTAACAAGCATACCGATAACATCAGTATTCCCTATCTTACACGATGCATTACGCTTGTACTATTAAGTTCTTTTTTCTCCATTAGCTCTCACTAAGAGACATAGTTAAACGAGAGGAATTTGCGAGATGGGTTTTCATCAAAATTACAGAAGATAGACTATGTTTTTGCAATATCTTCTGAGTTGATAAAGCAAATTTATCATCATTTGATACATTAACGTATTGATTGACGCGTCATTTGATACCCATAACTGTCGCATCTAAGCAAATGAGAACCCACTTATATTATAAGATCCGCTGCTTCCCTCTCATGTGACAATTTGGTGTGGCTTCACTACACCCAAATTTGAAACTATTTTTTCTTTGAAGAGTTCTTTGCAAAAGCAGGCTGAAAAACGTGCTCAGTTAGGACAGATCGCTGCCTGAAAATGCTGCAGACGAATTTACCAAGATTATTACAAAGTAAAATCCTTCACACAGTCACATTTATTCAAGACTGTCCACATCCTCGTATTGCATTTTCCGTGAAGCAGTTTCTGATGAGCTCATATGGTGAGGGACGACTAATTAGCCATTACTGTACAAAGAATGGACCCCTCAATCATCAGACCTGACAACAGTTGATTATTGGCAGGGGTGTTAAGTAAAATTCCGAGTATACCGAATAGGTCATGTTCTTAAGTGAATTTAAAGGACGCTATTCACTACGAAATATCCTGCGTCCATTAGAATATGCTACAAGCTGCAATTAAGGCTTTCACTTGATTGCATAAATGTATGTGCTGGTTGATACGTAGAACAATTACTGCTGTAATATTCATGTAAACGTATGCATCAATGGTAATAAATATAAGCTTATACAAAATTCAATGGTTCCAATGCGTGAAGCAATCTCTATCAAGAAAAATTGACTCGATTTTAAAATTAAATTTTTATTTAATTTTACTTTTTTTAAAAAAAATTAAATTTTTAAAAAAATTAAATTTTTATACTAAAAGTTTTATCCTCACCAAAATAAAGCCTGCAAACCAGTCTACCACTATTTGAATGAAATTTTACTTTTTTTATAATTTATTTATAATTTTTTATATATATTTTTTTTATATAAATGTAAATAATTACTAGGAAAATTTCTGTATTTCAGTTTTGCTTAATTCTCCGATAATCACAGTATAATCATTACAGTAATAATTCTCCGATAATCACAGATTAAAGAAGTAATCAACTGGGACTACTGTGTCAGCATGGATTGCAGTAGTCCCAGTTGATTACTTCTTTAATCGAAGTTCATTTTAAATGCGATTGTCATGTGGTGTAACAAACATTTTGCAGAATAGCATTATTTATAAATCATTATTTTATTTTCACACAGAATTCACACAGTCTAATTCTTTCCAATTTGATGAATTTTTCAAATGTTTGTACAATTTGATGAAAAAACCTGTGTATACCTGTAATTAATAACTTCTTGCTTTAGTGAATAACATTAAGTTAAAACACTTACTCTCAATTTTACTATCATTTACCAAAAGTTTTTTTCTTTGTAACTATGATATTTAAAAAGAATTACGAGTAAATAAGCATTGTTCGTTAACTTAATAAATGAATAAAGTGTAACAACGAATTCAATTTCCCAAATTTTACTTCTTAGGAAAGAAATTCTTCTGAAATATTAATGTTGAGAAAATTATAATAGATAATTTTAAAACGCTTAAGAAAAGTATTGCTTTTATGATATCAGAGTGCAGTAGTTGATAACAATAAAAAATACAATATGATTCAGATAATTTTAAATACTATTAATAAGTGGAAAAAATTTAGAGGGAAAATTTAAAGTTACTAATATTTTACTCTTATTTTTTATATTAATGTCAACCACGTCGATGATACTTTGCAATGTAAGGACTAAACTCTTAATTACTAAAAATTGCGCTTTTGTGTTACGTCACAATTCAATTCCAGCGACTACGTTTTAATAAAAATAATAATAAAGAAAAAAATATTTTGGCAGTGATTCCGAATTGTAATAGTATTTTAAATATTAAATAATATGTTATTAATTAAAAATGATATTGTGAAAATATTTATTCGTCGGTTTTATATGACATTTATTTCTAAAATGTGTTTTGTAAGCTTTTCATATAAATTAAATCCTTTTCTTTAATTTAGTCATTTTTGTCTCTTTATCAAAGGAACTATTTCAATTGTACTATGATAAATGATTAACTTAAAAACAATATTACAAATGTGACTGTAAATTTCATACCTTATAATTTTTTTAAAGTTTATTAATATGCTTATTATTTATAGAATTCCAATGACATTTATAAACTAATGAATTTCCATATTTAATTCTAAATAAAAGCTTCTGGTTGCACTTTTGTAAGCATTTTATTAAATGTGTATTTTTATATTTAACTAAATTTTTAACTATTCTTTATATTAAATTATATATATATATATATATATATATATATATCATCTGTAAAAATATATGATAAAAGGAATTCTTACTTTGAAATGCCCATATCTTCATTTCCTTGATTCCAAAAGCAAATTTCAATAATCCTTTTGAGCAACTAGTAGTTAAGTTTAAATCTCGAGATACCTGGAATGCGTAAGGTATAATTCTTTTCATAAATTCAGTGGAATATATTCCAGCAGAAAAAGCTGATTGTTTCACTTTTCTGACAGTTTCACGTTTAGAAAATGAAGATGCGTTAATTGTATTCTTCATCTGTTGAGAATTCGATTGGTCTATTATGAAGAACATCCATATTGCTATTGAAGCAAACAAGAAAAATAAGCTTCCATGAAAATTCATAATGTAAATGCCATTAAAAAATATTAGTATAAATGTTAATAAATGGTTTATTTCACTAATAGCATTTTCATTATAGCATTAACATTTAAATTTAAAAATAATGAGGAAATTTTTCAAAACAATTCTATGCAATTATTGGTTTTGGCGGAAAATTTTCGGTATATCACAACTTTTAAAATTTCGAAGAATATTCTCTTAATATTAAAATAAAATTTTTAAGAAAAAGCAATATTATCCAAGAAAAAAACAGGGAAAATAATGGGAAAAGGAATTTAAATTGTGGCTTTTCTTCCACAATCATTACTTCCATCAAACGAACTTTCCATTTATATATTCCAAAAGAGCAACCATAGTTCCTAAGTTTAAATTTAAGATTTCACATAGATTTATAAAATTTTTTTTGAAACCCTCATTGGTGAAAAAGCCTATTACGTCACTCATAGTATTATGTCTCCTGAAAAATCTAAACCTTACACTCAAAATGTCACAGCTGTCGTTCGCTCGCCAGGAAAGTATAAACATATTTCAAATTTCTTCTTTCTAATGTTAAAAATATCTGACTTTATTAATTAATTTATATTTTAATTCATAAAAATAATTTTAATTATTCACATAAAATTGTTCTGATTCATTTCAGAATAAAAATAATTATTCATCTAGAATAAACATTTACATATCTTACATTTTATTTAAATCCATTTGATCTGTAGTTTTTTAATTGTAGTTAATATAGAAACATATTCAGATGTTTTTAACATATTAATCGTTTCAATTTCAATCAAATTTAAGTTGACATATTTTACGAAAAATGAAGAACCAAGCAGTTATTGAAATTTGATTTCGATACATTTTTTAAATCATTTAACAGGAATTAGTAAAATTTATTTGCGGAAACTTATATTGTTTATTTATATCACGTCATTTTAGAACTATATGAAGATATTTACGTAATATGTCATTTATTTACTGCAATGTTCACAGAAATAATATTTCTTAATGAAAACAAAATGTTGTATAATAACATGAACACTAATTAATTAGGCATTATAAAATTACCTAAGCTTGAAAATAGCTCCAGCAGAATATAGTATTCCAGTTAAGTTTCGGAATATGCAGACAAAGTAATCAAATTAAATCAAAATATTCAGAAATGCCCGCATGATAATTACAACTTAAAATATATGGAGTGGAAACCATGCATTCTTATTTTACGCTACTGAAGAGATTCAATGTTTTGCAGATTCAAGGTTGATTTGTTTATGCTTTTCCTGAACGTATCTAGCCTTCAATATAGCCGCGCTTAACAGTGGCAAATTTATCCATTTCATAATATTCATTAAATGTTGTGATATTACTATGGAAACGGTGTGCTTATAGTTCAAGAGCGTGAATTGATTACATTTTCAGCTTTAATAAAGATGTATTTTAGTTTATTGCATTTTGATATAAATTCAATAGTTTGCAATTCAAAGGTTAAGTTGGATAATTGTCGTAATAAGATGTGAGGAGAATATTAGATTAAGTAGATTATTAGATAGACCTAATTTCCTAACAAGTGTGAAAACCTACTCTTAATCTTCTTAGGAATACTACAATATCAAATAAAAAATCGGTTATACTTTTCTAGCGCAGCTAATAATTGCAATCGAGCTAACAGCTTGATTTCAACAAATTATTTTTCAGGAACGGGTTACCTGTTATGTTAGGGGGTCGTTTTATCATATAAAGGTAGTGAGTTTGAAATCTGATTTAATCGAAGATTCATCATGTGTTCTAAAATCAATTGGGGTTCGTTAAATAGATCGGGGCTTAATCTTTCAAGTGAAGTGATATTTAGAGGGTAGATCAAGAATTGTCTGCTGCTTGTTTCTTGCTTGTAAATCCCGAAGGAACTGGCCAGTGCTTCTACTAAATTAGTAAAGCCCAAGCCTGGGTTACGTAGAGGGATGCCACAATAAAATGTTATGGTGACACAATAAAATGTTTAGTATTGTCATCATCTATCTCAGAATAGAGGGTAGAATGATATTCTAGCATTACTATATGAAATAAGTAAAATAGTGTGAATCTGATTACATCTTATTTAGTTCGTGGGTTTGAATTCCATCTCGGACGTAGATGCATTTAGTGGTTCAGAATTCTCGTTAAACTAGAGATCCTGGTTTAATCAGTCCTCAAGAGACAAAAAGGACTTTTAAATGGCAAAAAAAACCAAATTTAGTTTTTTTTATTAACATCTATGTATATGAAGAACATGTTTTAATGCCTTATTTAATCATTTAATTAATACATTAGTTTGGGGATGGTAAGTTGTTGGTATATAAGGATTTATGGAATGAATTTTGACAAATTATTTGGTCGTCGGCAGTATTCATTCCATGCTTTGCATTTACTTTTTGTTCTAATTTTTCTCTTTTTATAATTATTACAAGATATTCAGAAAAAACAATTTTAAAAGTTACTCTCTTCTCCGGACGACTAGATCTATTACTAGCAGTTGGGATTAATATACCGGAGGAGAACTTACTTCATTTCAACTGTTAAGAAGTTTTGTTTATGACATATTCAACTCAAATATATTTTTTCCAGATTCTCTGTATAATTCACAGCATGCTTTTGTGTATGAACTTAAAATTAGGCTTAGCACTCGCGAGATTCAACTCGAACTTACAGGCTTTGGCTTGAAGCATTAAAGTTATGGAAATAATCGTAATTTTCTTTATTTGAAGACATTGACTCATTTTTACCGTCGTGTTTGTGTTTCCATTACTTTGGGATTCACAAGAATTACTTTAAGCTGTGGGAATAAAACACACAGTCAACTGAATACTAAGAACTTAGAGAAACTATTATTAGAAAATAAGAATATTTTTGCATTTTGACATAACTAAGAGAAGTATTAAGCCTTTAATGTTTGACAAAGAAGGAATTTTCTTTGTGATCAGACACGACTTCCATCTACAAGTTTGATAATAATGTTTTCTTTCTATAAGAACATAACCCTTCGCAGCTTATGACACTATGGATCTGAGATAACAGAATATGTATTTTAACATAGTATGCTAGTGCGCGTGGTAAATAATCGTCAATATTTAAATATTTAGGTCTCTATAATTCTGTTTGCGGTTGAAATTTTAGTTTTCCATTGATTTTAAAAAGATATCATTAATAAGTTGTCCTTATTTTTTTCTGCTAAGGAAGATAATGAAACGTTAGTACAGTGATAGTAACCTGAAAAGGTGAAATAGCAATCAATCATGATTTTGACTAAGCCGATAGATAAAATCCGATTGTCTGTTTATAATATTCATCTGAACTTCTTGAAGTTATACATGGCTGGATGGTGCTTCCGCGATCCAATTTTAAGTATTAAAAATCATCCTTTTTTGGAATGACGCGTCACAGATTTTTGCAATGAGAACATACGATCAGGTAGTAAATCATCTTCTATATAGAACGACTAGTCTTAATTATCTTTGAAAGAATAAATTTGTTGATTTTCTCAGAGTTCTACATGACTCTATTTTTATGGCTACAGACGGGAATTCTGCATCATTTCTACATCTTCATGATATCTTAGACTGATTAGAACACTGTTTAAGGAATTTTCAATAGTGTAACAACTGATTGTTCCAACCCCTTTCGTTGCAATATTCATATCTAGATTTGGCATCGGAATTTCTGAGAGATATTATTTTGTTTGTAATATCCTAAAGTATGAGGGATATTATTTGATGAGTAAGTACTATCCTCCTTAAAGTATGGCATCTCATCGTCTTCTTACATTTTAATATTTACTTGATGACAAAATCTAATTCTACTTTGTATGTAGGACTGCTTAGTTTTCCGTTATTTAGGGCTTTAACGTCTAGCTCTTTCTGAGCATTTAGTCAATGGTATTGGAAGTTTCTAGAAGCCAAAATTAGTTTCGTTTGATATTTTTCCAAAATACTATCTCACCTTAATTAATTTCCCACCAATGCGTAGTGCTACATCCAAAAAGAAGCATGTATTAGCAAGGCAAATGATGCTGTTATTTGGTTTCCACTAGCGTACATTTTTAGAACTCGAAACACGGATGGATATTGGATTAATGGATATTGATATGATGAAGATTTTAAAAAAAATTCAGATTAAAATTTCTATTCTAACTCTGCTATTTAAATTAAATATCCTTTGTCTGAAATGTTTAAAAAGTGCTTAATTAACATTTAAACCAGAATAATTGAAATGTAATGAACTGAAAAAAATATTTCATGAACAACTTTTTCCTAAAATTTCCTTTTAAAATTCTTAATGAGTCTTCTTTAGAAAATGAAGAAAGGCATTTTTATTCTATAATAAAGTTATTGGAGGATTCGAAATTTTTAAATCACATTACCATATCTATAATGGATACTTTAAAAGTTATTGCAACAGATGCTGATAACAAGGAAAAAGATGTGATTTGTAATCTTTCTGTAAATGTCTTTTATTCTTTCTTACTTTTATATATATGTGGGATTGAGAAACAGAGATACGCATACATCTTATGCTGAAAATGTAAAAATTTGCACATTTAGATTTCCGTAGGGGCCAATTATAAGCAGCTGGGCAAATATGCAAATAGCAATTGATATAGATAACTTCCTTAACTTCCAAAAAGTTTTATAGATAACTTTCAAAATATAGATAATTTGCAAGTTTTATTTTAACTTTCAAATTATGACGATAAATCGAAATCGATGATATCGAAAATAAGACGATAAAGAAAGAATAAGTAATCTTTTCTTTATCGGCTGCTTTAAATATTAAAATTTAAGTCACCTTAAATTTTATACACACGCATTCTCAGACAACTCTTATTAGCATAAAAGTTGAAGTTGAAGTTGTTGTTTTGCTAATATGAATGATATAATACATTAGTATACAGAAAATATACAGTTGCCTATGAATTGCGATGTGACCATAATAACAGTTCGTATGTACTGTGTAAATCTATACGCAAAATTCATTTTCAAATACACAAATTCTAAGGTAAATCAAAACATATTTACTTTTAAAAATCAAAGTGCCAAAAATATAATGTTTTCGATGTTTAAATGTTTACTTTTAAAATTTAAACTATTTTAATAACTTTACTATACATAAATAGTTATCGCTTTACCATTAAGTTTATTATCTTGTGGATTCGATTTCTGACTTAAGCATGTATTATTATTGTTCTTTAGATTTAATTTTATTCCATATTCTCCGTCGAATTTGTATAACGAATGATTTAATAAACTACTGTCAGTTGACGAAGACACATCTCAGGTGTCACCCTCCTCTATCATTCTACGCCACACCAGCGGAAATATTTTAGACATTGTAGAGATATGGGCACGTCTCCAACCCATGGAAGTCAAACGGCTCAATGATTAAGAATGTGGTCATTCTTTCAATGACTGCTCACGTCAAATGGTGCTTCACCTTGCTGATCTTCATTGAAATAAGCTACTGAGCCATTTCAGCTCTATATGTTTTGCATAATAAAACAAAATGGTAGTTGTCCATCATTTATAGACAATGCATTGAATCTTTTAGAGATCATTATTCAAATGTCTAAAGATATTACTTGAATATGTAAGTTTTGAAATGAAGGTACAACATTTCTAATAAGAGGTTCAATTACAGTTAAGGTAAGAGACTTATTTGCTAATAATATTTAACTGAAATTGTTTGCGTGAAAAATAGACAAGTACTGAAATGCATATTTTGATGCATTTAAATAGTTAACGAAAAACTGTTTGAGAATAATAATTTGAAGCATTATGATAAATGATGGTAAGTTAAATAAGTAGATAGTAGAAGATAAATAACATGAAATGATTCTTTTTTAACACTATGTATTTTAAAATAATATAACTTTAATAAATTATGGCTTAAGTAATGAATTTAATAAATAAAATGAAGTTTGAATTGATTAATTGAAACATTATATATTTATAACTACGCAATAATTTAGGAGATAAGTATAAAACCTTTGTGTTAAAACTATATCATACAAGCACATCATGTTTAAAAGTTTAAACTTTTAAAAGATGTCAGCGATACAGTTAATTAAGTGAAAGTTCATAAATTTTTTTTATCAAGTTATACAAGGAATAATTTTCAGACAAAGCATTAAATTTGCTAGTGAAATACTGCACCATTTAAAAATATCTCTTTCTATCTCTCCCCGATCTTTTCTACAGTATATCAAGTCTTAAACGTCACACTTTTATTAATCCAATATTTATATTTAAAATTATTTTTGTTTTCTTCCAAAAAATTAATTTGAATACATAAGTGATACTTATGTTAATTTTAGTAAATTTATGTGAACAATTTTATTAGAAAAGTTTTACTTATCTGCATAAATTCAGCTTTTTTTATGTATTAAAAGTATAATAACAGGGTATATTTGATTTCATATATGCGGTTTAAATATATATATATATATATATATATATATATATATATATATATATATTTGTATTTATATATATATATATATATAATTAATTAATTATTATAATTAACTTTTATCAATAAGACAGTTTGGTTCTTAATAATCCTCTAAATTGATGAGCTACTATATAATTTTTATTTATTTTATCTGCATTATCTCATTTGCAATGTAAAATTACAATTGCACCACAAATTTAATGTAACACATATATCTCCTAGTGTTAACCAAAATTTTATCCGAGGAATTTTTGTCCAGTTGTAAAAAGTGTAAATGTGAACATGGGAAATTCATAAAACATGCTCTTTCAGAACTGAATACAAATTCTAATTCTTCTGCTCTAAGGTAAGTTTTTTTCAGTTCGGCAGATTCACGCTAATATACATTTTTCCGCTAGTATTTTGGGCCGAATGTTGAGAAGTTAAAATTCAATTGACCTTCATAGTTGTAATGTCTCAGCTGTTTCTGTTCTAAATCTCAGAAATAATCAATTATTTTATTCTATATCATGATTTATTTGCTTTAGATATTCATATAAATAGTATTTTTTAGTCAGCTGATTCAATTTATATATATTCTACAAAAATGAAATTAATGTGGATAAAGTGCTTTTGTTCTAAACTTCAATAAAATAAGCTTTCTGTAATTCAGTTTGTATGGTGTTTTATGTACACTACTGGCCATTAAAATTGCTACACCAAGAAGGCGACATGCTACAGACGTGAAATTTATACGAAAGAAAGAAGGTCCTGTGATATGCAAATGATTAGCTTTTCAGCGCATTCAGACAAAGCAGGCGCCAGTAGCGACACCTGTTCGTGTTTAAATGCGGAAATTGTTCAGCCGGTTCTTCATACACAAATTGCATTTGAACGTTGTTGCCTGGTGAAAAGTTGTTGTGATGCCTCGTGTAAGAAGGAGAAAGGCGTACCAGCACGTTTCTGACTTTGATAAAGGTCGAATTGTAGCGTACCGGGATTGTGGTTTATCTTATCGCAGTATTGCTGCTCGCGTCGGTCGAGATCCAATGACTGTTAGCAGAATATGGAATCGATGGGTTCAGGACGGTAATACGGAACGCCATGCGGGATCTCAACGGCTACCCATCATTAGCAGCCGAAAAGACAGGCATATTATTTGCATGGCCGTAATGGATCGTGCAACCACGTCACGAGCCGTGAATCAAGAAACGAGGTCGTTTGGAAGACAACAAGTGTCTGCACGAACAGTTCGACGACGTTTGCAGCAGCATGGACTCTCAGCTCGGAGACCATGGCTGCGGCTTCCCTTGAAACTGCGTCATAGACAAGAGCACCTTCAATGATGTGATCAACGACAAATTTTTTCAGATGAATCCAGAATAGAAAACGTCTGGTCAATGGTTGCCGAGCGACTGGCTCGTCACCAAACGCCAGTCACTACGGTTGATAAACTGTGGCATCGTGTTGAAGCTGCATGGGCATCTGTACCTGTACATGCAATCCAATCTCTGTTTGACTCAATGCCCAGGCGTATAACTGCTGTTATTACTGCCAGAGGTGGTTGTTCTGGGTACTGATTTCTCAGGATCTATCCAGCCAAATTTTTTGAAAATTTAAGCACTTGTTATTTCTTGTATAATATTTTTGTCCAATAAATATCATTTTGTTATCTGCATTTCTTCCAGGTGTAGCAATTTTAATGGACAGTAGTGTATTTAAATTCCCTTTGTTTGTGATAATATAATTAAATTAGCTGTTTTCATTATTTATAAAATTAACTTTAATTTCTATCTTTAAAACTGAATTTTTTGTTCAACTACGCAGAAAGTTTGTATTTTTACAGTAATCCTTATAATTTGTAAGAAATTGATGCAATGTTATGATTTTTCACTATTTACGTGATGCATCTTGTTTCTAACATTTGGTCATAATTTTCCAGGAATTTCTTTTAATTAAATCTATGCTCCATACCTTTTCTGTACTTAACATATTATCAGTTAGGTTTAACTGATTGCGTATTTCATAATATTTGCTTGCTATATCTTAAACTTTATGACACGAAATTTTTTTCTTTGGTTAACTTTTCAAACAATCCCCTTTCTGTTAAAAGACTGGATTATTAGCGCTTTGAGCTCTTACTAGGATATTCAAATAAGTGGTTTTGATGCCTTTTACTTCTTTGTTTTACATTCTGTTTACGAAAAGCAGGTTTTTGGCCAAATATCTTTCATGTAATTGTTATTTCTTCCCGGTAATCAAAATGTTTTACAGATAATTTTTTTAAACTTACATTTTTCTCTGTATGTAAGAAAAATTTCTTAGACACAGAGAAAAATATACATCTGAAACACATATGTGTCATCATATGCATATTTTCCTCTTTTTATTAGTAATACTTATATGATAAAATTCTAAATTTTTCGGATTTAATTTAAGTATTTTTATAGTAAAAATGGATATTGAGGCATTTACAAATAAAGTTAATGGAGCAAATATTTTTCCTGATTGTTTGCCCTGTATTGTTTGAAGTAAAAAAATCGAAGGTAAGTATTTTGAGTAAATATTATTCACTAAACAAATTATACTTTATTCACTAAACGAAGACTTCTTGAAACGTGTTTTCCAAGAATTCCTAGCGAATTGCTAATCACTAAAGATCAAAAGAAATCTGTTGAAAAATCTCAATCGAATTAGCTAGAATTAAGTGAACTCAAATTGAGAGAAAAATTGAACTACAAAACTTAAAACTGCGAGCAGTCAGTGAAAATGCGAATCTTACTGACAATAATTTTGAAACAGCAACGTAAAACGTAAAAAATTTGATAACTATATCTTACCTCCCTGTCCTCGAAAGGCCAAAAGCTCTGCATTTGTTTTTTCAGTACTTGAGAAAGCTTTCAGCACGAAAAATACCCCATTTATATTAAAATATGTTGTTTAACTTATTAGGTGATAAATGTAATAATGTTCTGCTTACGCTACCGAAGTGGAAATTTATAACTATGATGAATCAAAAGCATTATTTTTTTTAACAGATTCAGCCTACGCCGCAGTAAAGTTGAAATAATTTTTAAAATGAACAGAGAAATATTCAGCAGAAGGCCATGTAAAGTTCGCTTCACGGTTTAGTGCGAATTTAAAGGTAAGTCACATTGCTTTCCTAGACAATGCCACTCATATTTTTTATCTAAAGCAAAACCGGAAGTATATAGCTCACGAACTGAAAGCATTCAGAATAGAAGGTCTAGCTTTAATTAAAACTAAATCAAGGGAGAAGAAATATGTAACTCTGTGTATCAAAATATTAAATCCGAATGGTGCTGTTATGTTTGTGGGGAAAAGGGTGAAAATTTTCACTATTCCCGTGACTGTCCCAAAGTGTTTAAATAAAAATGAAAATTCAAAAATAATCAAAAGAAAACCTTGTCGGAGTGAAATCATAGTCAGATAACGTAAAATATCAGTTAGAATATATTGAATTATTAATTGATGGCAAAAAAATAAATTGCTTAAAAGATTCAGGAAGTGAGCTTATTATTGTTTAAGAGCTCTCTTTTTTCTTTCTATAAGCGAACTATAAACACTGTTGAAATTCAAACTTGTTTTGGTTATAAATTTCTCGCCGAAGTGTTTGTGTTTCGTTTTTCTGTGAGTGAAAATCACAATATACAGTCGGAAACAGCAGTGTGTGATTCACTGATTGTCGACCACATCTTTCCCCCTCGGTGATTAAAAACTCTAGGAAATCAAAAGCGTCAAGGTCATTTGATGTCAGCCCGTTCATTTCGCTGACTAAGGAGGATTTTTCATCCTTTGAGAATAATTTTATTGTCTTTTATTTCTATTTGATAAGTGAGGGAGATGATATAAATTTATAACGTATATTGTGTTGGCAAAGAATTACGTTATACTGTATCGAATTTGATTAAAAATTACAAACCACTTAAAGAGCCACGTAAAGCGTATTTAAAAAAATGAATATTATATTAAAAGATGATTTGGCAGTTTTCACACTGTTGTAGAAAATCCCTTTTTCGAAACAAAAAATAGTCGGTCAACAAATAGACGAATAGCTATAGGATGGGATAGTAAAACTCTTGTTCAGAATTGTTCAGCACCAATTGTTTTATGTAAAAAAAATGCACGGGACATAGCGTTTATGTGTGGATTTCAGACAATTAAGTAAAAAAGTGATTAAACACTCGTTTCCTATGGCTCAGATAGAAGAGGTTTTAGATCATTTAGGGGAAACGAAGGTTTTCTCAAAGTTAGACTTAAAGAACAGATTTTTTCCTGTTCCTGTGGAAAAAAATTATACTAAATATTTGGCATTTATCAGTCATGCAGGTCTCTTTGAATTTCGAAAGCTCTCTTTGGTTTGTGTACATCGCCCAGTGTATTTCAAAGATTTATTTACAATGTGTTTATGGATTTAATGACGGATACTACAATTGAAATTCATATGGATGGTTTTATTATCCTGGGCGTGTTGAAAAGGAAGGTTTAAAAAAAATTAAAACGTATTTTGCAGTGGCTAAAGAATACGGGTAGGTGATTCACTTTAAGAACTGTCAATTTCCTAAAAGAAAAATATTTGGATATATTATTTTAAATTTTTAGATATATTATTAAAGAATAATGTATCCAAAAATTAAAAATAACATATATTTGTTCTTGGAATTTCTTAGATGTATTGTTGAAGATGGTATGGTTCACCCCTCACGTTAAAAAACAATTGTGGTTCAAAATTTCCCAAGCCCGAAAATTTTATGCAAATTCAGAGCATTTAAAGTCTTACTGGATGTTTTAGAAAGTTTATTCCGGGCTATGCAAAAGTCGCTAAGCCATTGAGTGATCTTCTTCGAAATGTAGAATTTAAGTTCGGATTAACTAAAAAAGAAGATTTCAATGGATTACAGGAACCTCTGTCAACAACTCCTGGTCCGCATAGTTTTAGACAAGGAACCGCACTTGAATTACACAAATATGCATGCAGCCAGAGATTTGGCATTGTTTTGCTAGAGAAATCTGAAGGTGGACAATTTCATCCTATATTTACTATATCAGTAGAAAAACTACCTTCCAGCAAGAAAAACTATGTAATTATGAGCTTGAAGTTTTAGTAGTAGCTAAGTAATTAGTTATGAGTACTAGTTCTTAGTAGAAGCTCTTAAGAAATTTAAAAATTATTTATTAGGCTGAAAAATCAAAAACACAAATTGGAATTTTTTTTTTAATAAAAATAGCTAATGCTAAGCTAAATAAATTTCATCAGAAGTTTCATTTTTATGCAGTATTTATTAAAAGAAAATTAGAGAATAAGATATACTTTCCAGTACTTTTTTATGAATAATATCGTAACAATCTTTGCTGGATCATGTTAGTTTTAAATACTCTAAGCTAAATCATATGCATTAAATACTAGTTGGAAAATAATAAGTTTGTTAAAGAAGCAAAAATTCTCTTTTTATCACAAACTGTAAATATTTACTCAAAATGATAAAACTTGTTTTAAATATAAATCTGAAAAAGTATTAAAATCAAAAATCAAACCTATATCAATCAATAGCTAATCAAGTAACTGCGCAAAAATGCCGCCATCGTACAAAGTTTTATAATAAAATATTCCAGTAATAACCATCAAATTCCCACATACAATAGTATTGTATAGTCCCGTAACTACTTGGTAAATTCTTGATATTTTTGGCCAATCCACAATGGATATTCTTCCAACGTTTCTTGAATTCCTAGATTCAAAAACGGTATAGGAAATATAGAAAAAGAAAAACCATATTAAAAATGAGAATTAAAAAGTTAGAATATTTTATTACAATGCTTACTCATTCAAAGAGATAAGATACAACAGCACGATATCATGTCGTAAAAACTGGGAGAACCAGTTTTTACGACATGATATCGTGCTGCCTGTCTGATGTCCCTTCAGTGTGCGAACTAAAACATTATTTCTTCTAAAGCTATAGGTAATAAATGTCTTGTTATAGACTTTTTATTAAGTAATTACCTTCATGTTTTATTTACATAATAATAAATTTCAAATATCACTCATTAGTTATATCATGAACAAAATATTTCCATGATATAAATAAAAAAACATATTAACTATTTTATTGTCATAAAAATAATTTCCTAATCGCTTTTAAAGATGAGATACATTTACATTAAATTTAACTATACACATCTCTATAAGGATATAATCATCAAGAACTCGATTAGGGAAATAGATGAATTGTCCCGAGTAAACTAAGGATATAATATCCATATACACATCGATATATTTTACGATTTAATTTTCAGAATAAAAGGAATTTGAAATTAAATTTAATATCAAAATAGGGAAAATGTACATGAAAATATATTATTGTCAACAACAATAGGGAACTTATTAAAAGGATTACGTTATCGAAATATATAATCATTAAGCATCGAAAAATGAAGGACACACACACATTTTTGCTGTTCAGTATCATTTCAGAATTAATTTTTTCATCAAATGTGCCTTTCACAGAACAGAACTATGCAACTTTGTAAAGGAATTAAAAAGCGTTGAGATATTCATCGAAATTCTCTCTATAAATGAACTATTAAGCACCCACGAATTTCGCATGGCGTATGTTACCATCTTTAGAATACCAGCATAACTAATGCGTAAATGCATTTTCCGAAAAATGAAATAGAAAAGAAAAGTGACAAATATTTCAACATTTGTTGGTATACATTTAACAGGAGCCTCGATTTCTAAGATAGTGAATCTCCCTTGGTTCTCAGAAGCAGCCATATCGAAAGCCTTCAAAAGTTGAAATCAGAATATTTCTTGTCAAGAAATACACCAAGTACACCAAGAAGACGACATGCTACAGACGTGAATTTTATATGAATTGGATACATTGGATACACGTCTCGGTCACCTCTTGTTCGCATTGACGGTGCTTTGAACAGTACACGTTACATTTCTGGTGTGTTACGACCCATGGCTCTACCCTTTATTCGAGCCCTGCGAAACCCTGCGTTTCAGCAGGTTAATGCCCGACCACATGTTGCCGGTATTGTACGGACCTTCCTTGATACGGAACATGTTCGGTTGTTGCCCTGGCCAGCACGTTCTCCAGATATTTCACCAATAGAAAACGTCTGGTCAATGGTTGCCGAGCGACTGGCTCGTCACCAAACGCCAGTCACTACGGTTGATGAACTGTGGCATCGTGTTGAAGCTGCATGGGCATCTGTACCTGTACATGCAATCCAATCTCTGTTTGACTCAATGCTCAGGCGTATAACTGCTGTTATTACTGCCAGAGGTGGTTGTTCTGGGTATTGATTTCTCAGGATCTATCCAGCCAAATTTTTTGAAAATTTATTGCTTGTTATTTCTAGTATAATATATTTGTCCAATAAATATCATTTTGTTATTTGCATTTCTTCCTGGTGTAGCAATTTTAATGGCCAGTAGTGCAGATTTGATTCAAACAAAGAGTTTTTAAACAGTGTGATTGTCATCAGGAAAAAATTTCACTACAAAACAGAAATTATTATGTGCTTCAAAAGTCAAAAATTGTGGTTCAAATATTTTCCCGGAAGATTTCATCTATAATTATTCGCAGAGAATTACAGGGGAAAGGAATGCCTATCAGGTACTTGTGAGAAAACCACTCATTTTTGACTGATATGGAAAAATTCGCATGGAGTTGCGTGGAGAAAGGCTAGACATCCGAAGACTGGAAACGATTAATATGGTGAATCATGGTACACCTTATTTTGCAATGATGGAAAACTTCGAATCTGGTGAGAACTCATGAAGACATGAACCCATCTAGCCTTACTGTCACTAAGCAAAGATCTAATGGGTGTATTATGATATGGAGAATCTTCTACTGGCATAGAAATGATGCTCTGGTGTTCCTCGTGGCTGAATAAATATTCATGAAGTACCTATATATATTCACAGATCAAGTGCATCCTGAAGTTTTGCATTTTTACTATGATGGCAACGGAAGTTCCATGGACATTAACGTAACTATATATCGTAGATGAAATGTTAAAAATTCGTATAATGAACACCAATCTGACTTCTAATACCTTCTTTGGTCAAAGCAGACCGAATCTTGAATACATGAAAAATGTAGAGGGTATGATAGAAAGACACATCCAACAGCACTATCTTCTGTCAGAAGTTAGCAATATCCAAAATGCTCCATTGCTAATGCACAGTGTGATTTTAACACTGAGAAAAAAAAATTTGTAATCAGATCAGAAAACTCATCCAGGTTCGATCCCTCACCAAACTATATACTAAATTTAGGTAAGTATAAACACCTAAAAACGTCTCATTGATTTTGATATTAAAAATTAATGGAAGTTAAATCAACCTGAAATACTTTGATTGTATTATTTTATAGTAACAAACTCCTATTTTACTAAAAAAGCTGATTTATGTAAGCAGAATGAAGATTATTTAAGCCAGAATACTTAAAATTTAGGGTTATTGATACAAACATTTAAAGAACATAATTTTACCTAAAAATTTATTTATAAATACTCTATAAGTCTTAAGTAAGGGATGGAGACAAATTTTTTCTTCTTCAAATAGCTTATTGGAAAACATCAGAATATTTCACATCATTCGAAGAAAAAGGTAATGTGAAAGTATTTGAAACTGGTGTGGAGTATGAAGAAAAATTCATTCGATAATCTGTCTATAAATGCTTAAATATTATGTGACACATTATAAGACAATGTTATTGCATAATGTCAAAATATAAACATGTGCATGATATATTCCTGCGGATAGTGCAAAGAGTTGCAAGTTTCATCTTACTTTACAGCCGATAATGAACAACTGAATAAATAATTGGATTACAACAGATATTAATTAAAAATCATGTGTAATATTAAAAAATAAATATTGCTACAGCAATATATTGTATCATGAGAATGTAATTTGAATTTCAGTGATAACGAAAAATATTACTCCATTAAGAAAAGGTTATATTAGGTTGAGACAGTTAAAAATAATAGCGATCGTTGAAAATAGCTTGAAAATACAATCGAAATAAAATCTTCAAGTTCTTTCAAGAGTGAAAAGCTTTATTCATTTCTAATCATATCATTCATCATTAAACAATTTCATGACCAATAATTTAAGAAATGAAAGAAAAGATTCATATCTTATTTAATTGTTTTAGTTTGAAAGTATTCTAAAATTGACTACAAAGTCTAATTTTTCATTCATTCAATAGTTTTATTTTTATTAAAGGCTTATTTTTCTGTCTAACAACGAAGAATCGAAACAGTTGAAAAATAATTGTCGATATTAATTCATAAAAATATAGGAAATACAATTCATAAAAATATAAAATAGAATTTATAAAATAATAAAATAAATTTTTAAATCTGTTCTTAATTTATTGCAAAAGCAGTTCACAAATCATTGTAGTATGTCCTAGAAGTGATACATAAATTTTTTCAAACTCATTTTAATGATAGAATTTGATCATTTTATTTACATTTGTATAAAGCATTTCTCCTTGATGTAGTTCAAAACTCTATCATCAGTAAATATTAGCTTACTCAGCATTTTAACGTATACGCATTTTAAGACAAACGAAAAAAATATTTACCAATAGTACACAAGTTTTCAGCCATATCAAGAAATAGTATTAAATGATGTTTATTTACATATACATAAATTATATAAAAAAAAGTGCGTGATTACATTTTTGTCCACTATTGATATGTTATTAATTTCTATCCCTCTAACATTGAGTTCAGTATTTCACGGGTTGAACTCTCAACCTTAATTTCTTGTGGTTGTTTGCATTAAATTTTGAAACTTGGGCTAATTTGCTTTCCAGTGTCAATCATCTCTTCATATAAACACAGCAATACATTATGATATGAAACTGTGTGACTTTTTTTGGATCAAGTATAGGTGACTTAGATAATTATACTTTTCAGAACCAGCCGCTTTTTTTCTACAAACCTATAGAATGAAATTTTTTTTAACAACCTTTTCTTCTTATGGCATATCAATTGTAAACTACATTTTATTTACTAGACCTAATGTAATTATTGAACTTCAAAGAGTCTCAATCATTAAAATAAATAAATAAATAAATATATATATATATATATATATATATATATATATATATATATGAGGTTGGGGAAAAAGTTATCCATTATTTTTTCGGTAGACGTCTGTATTGATCGCTATTTCGTGAGGTATCTATCGAACAATTTCAAATTTATGCTCGTTGGAAAGGTGACATTTGATACTAAAATATTCTCTTGTGGTTTTTTGTTTGATTAATTCAGTTATGAGTCAAGGTTTTAAAAATAGAAGACAACAAACAGAAAATTCGATAATTTTAGTTTTTCTTTTATAATGGCGAAAATGCTAACCAGGTGGCCAAAATACCGAAAGGTGTTTATCGTCCTATATATGACTGTAACAACCAGTTACGCACAATTTTGGTTTCGTAGATTCTGTTTGGGTATTTGGATGCTAAAGATGCACCTCGCATGGATACAACATCGTCGAGAATGCCTATAAAATATCAAAAATTATCAAACTTGACATCATGTCAGCAGTCGTAGCTTCGCACAAGTCCTAAAAATCTACATAAAACTGTTTTAAACCTTTTTACAAAGCGAATCTGAAAGAAGTTACAAAAAGTTCACGTAAAAATAATGGATTTTTTCCCCAAACTAATATATATATATTCTTTTATCCACTTTTGTTTCTTTTCATCGTACGGGTGTTCAGAATGCAAATGGGGTAGATTCTTCGTCCTTGTAGAAAATTCTAACATTCGATTCGGTAATGATAAAATCTTGCCTGCAAGACTCATTTTTAATTTTTTTTGTCACTTGTAATGGAAAAAAAATTGACTAACATTATCTAATTACATTTTATAAGCTACATGATATAAATTTGCTCATATGACATATTTTCAAACTTAAAATTTCTCCCCGGCTTCCACAAGTATTTTTATTCAGTTTTTTTTTTTTTTTTTTTTTTTTTTTTTTTTTTTTCTTGTTCTTTCGCAATGATGGCTCTTTCCCTGTGTAGAAATCTTTCCACTTCAATCCTTAAATGAATAAATTATGCAGTCAAAAAAGGGGTATTTTAAAATTTGAGTTTCATAGAGGACTTTGATTTTTTGTTCTTAATTAAATTTGAAAACTATAAAAAATCTATTATATATTTGTTTTTTATTCACACGAATCTTATTTAAATTTAACAAATTTATGGATTAATTGATTTCATCAGAAAATTTTTTTATAAGTGATTTAAAAGCAATAGTAAAAATAATACAAGTTATTTAAAGTTCTCTCATGTTAGTGAATGAAACATTAATTGATAATAGAATAATATGATTTATTTTATATTTGAATAAATACTCCAAAGTCAAATATTTAGGAGAATTGTAGATTTACATTAGAAATTAAGTAAATTTTTATTCACTAATAAAACTAAACAAAGTTTGGTTAAACTTCTTATAGCTTGATTGTTAGTAAGAGATCTTCCGTGATATCTGTTGATTTAACAACAGAAATTGTACTAAGTTTCTGTTTTTTTCTATTTCACCAAAGTAAATAACGTACTATAAAAGTTAATAGAATGAATAAAGGAAACAAAAGAACGAATAAAAGGAATTAGTCTGGTACAATATTAAATTAACAGTTCTTCAAAAGTAGTTTAGAGGAAAAAATAAATATAGAACATTTTTATTAAATGTATTTTATAGATTAAAAAATGTATAATGTACTAAAATCAACTATCAATGTTATAATTAAATAAATTTAAATTAAAGTTACATAGTACAACTCCGGCTTAATATTCCTTCCCCTTATCTTTATCAGATATTTGATAATAGATCTTGAAGATACAAAAACTTCAAAAACAAGGAAAAACTTTTATTAAAAAATAACGAATAATGATATCTAGTTTGAAATTTTATAAATTTCACCAATGATAATGAATGAAAACTCTTAAGTACTGTAAAGCAATAATTCTTGAAACATTTTTTGTCTTATAATTTAAATATTTAAAATTAAATGCTTTGGTGGAATAAATGGATAAAGTAAAAGTAGATTAATGAATTCAAAAACATACATTTGTTGTGTGAAAAATCTAAGATTTTAAACTAGGTTGGGATTAATAATTCCGAGTCATAATGATTTAAATTTACTAACACAAAAATAATAACTAACACAAAAGCAATGTAAATAAACCGTAGTTATGGATAAAATAGCTTTAAGAGTAAATAGGTTATGGATAAATACCGTGGTTATAATAGTAACACATTTCATTTTTTACAGTTAAACTCTTTCAAATGTAAATAAGAGTTCTCTCCAAACATTTGAAATCTATTGATTGAATTTATCATTTAAACAGACTATATATTTGAACTAATTAAAGCAGTTTGTATCAAACTATTATTTTTGTGATGCTCATAATAAATATTAAATATAGATAAATTTTTTATTCTTTCAATTGTTCTACATTGCATTTTAAAAATTTTAAAAGAAAAATAACTGCTTTCTTCAGTTTATTTAACAAATATAAATACATATGCAAATGCACACAGTATTAAATATTATTGTATTTCCTAAATTACACACACACAGTCAATAAGTAAAATTACATTCAAGTTATTCTCCTTTTGGAATTAATCTCGAGAATATTTTATCTTTTCCACGCTCAAAGTTGTTTGTTAAAGGATACGTTTTCCGTTGTAAATATTCAATGAATAACTTGTCAAGAGCCATGAAAGGAGACTCGAACAAAAGACCAAGGAGAAATGCACACATATAAGACATTAAAATATAAGCAAAGTACATCATAAACTGAAATAAAAAGAAAAAATATACTTATTGGAAATCGTAATTTAATATAAGGAGACATGATTGCATATTTAATCAATATTCAAACAAAATAAAGGAAATTTGAAAATAAAATCTTGTCAGAAAATTAAATAAGTTTTAGTTATTTAAAATTGATCGTGCGCGTGCAAAGTTTCAATTATTTTTTATTAAAAATTAATTGCATGATGGTTAAATGACATATATAGAAACTGATTGTGACTTAGTGTCACAATATTGTGACTGATTGTGACATAGTGTCACAAAACATGCATATTTGTTAGTGTGAGGATACCTCTCTTCAGAACTCTAGGTTCCAACTTTGATCCTTGCTCCTGTTAAACAACGAGCAATGGTTGTTGCTTCTGCCTTAAACATGCATATCTGTCATGTGGGGGAGGGGGAGTGTTTGAGGGTTGTCTGGATTTCCTCGTTTGCCACTCTTGAATACAAACCAATGTCTATTAAGTCGTCTTGAAAGCCAACACGCAGTGAATAATAAAATGGCTAACAAAGGTCTTTGGCTGTTAAGCAGTCTATTATAAGGTATTAAAATGACAAATGTTGGTTATATGACATACATAGAAGCTGATTGTGACCTCTTCTATGTATGTGTTAGGATACCTCTCTTCGGAACATTAGGTTCTTACTTTGACCCTAGTTCCTGTTAAGCAACGAGGAATGGATGTTGCTTCTGCCTTAAGCATGCACGTCTGTCAAGGAGGAGAGGGGGTGTTTGAAGGTTCTCAGGATTTCCTCCCTTGCCGCTGGTGAATACAACCGACTATCTATAACAGGGGTG
>JAPDSC010008910.1:32026-53607 GCA_026290005.1 Latrodectus geometricus | reverse complement strand
CAACCGACTATCTATAACAGGGGTGGCCAAACTTTTGGAATCCGGGGTCTACTCCACATTTAAAAAATCGAAGGCGGTCTACCAATGGCAGAGCTAAATTAACGTACATATTTATTTTCGGTAACAAGAAAAAATGATAAAATATGTAATTTTTCTAAAAAAAAACTTAATATTTACAAAATAAAAATTTACTGACGAAAATAATCAAAGTATTCATATATCAGAAAGTGACCATCCTATTCACGTCGTTTAGTTAAAATTTAACACTGTATATCTGCGACAAATTTATCATATTTTGGCTAGTACGAGCTTATTGCAATGCATAAACACGAAATTACATGTTCATCTGTTAAATGCAACCAATGTTTGGTTTTTGTTCACGGTAGAAAAAGCAGATTCTCAAAGATACCTTGATCCAAAGTATGATTTAAAATACAAAATCAATTTGTAAGTATTTGGAAACGTTTCCTCAGAAATTAATTTCCAAAAATCAGTATCGCTAAATATGCCCTCGATTTAAGAAATATATCGCATCTTAATTTAATAATTTCTTCCTCGACCGTGACTGATGTGATATCTATTAAATGTCCTATTTTTTCAGATACGTTGTCCATCAATGTTTACATTTTCATTGTGACATTATTGTTATATTTTCATTGTGACATTGTTGTGACATTTTCATTGTGACAATGTCTATCAATTTTGACATTTTCATTAAATGGAACTATCATAAAATTTCTTTCTTTCAACCTAATTAAGTCAGCGAATCTTCTTTCAAATTCTTCAAACAAAACAAGTAAGTTTTAAGTGAAATCTTCGAAGTATCGGTTTGGATTATGGATGCACTCTTCCTCCATGTTTTTGAAATTTCTCAATTCCTGTTTTCTTAATTAAGATGCTTACCTTTGTATAGTTTCTTTGAGTGATTTAATAGCGCTCATCATGTTCGTTTTAGGTTTTATATATAAATCTTTAAATCGTAAATCTTTGCACAGTTTGTTTTGCGTTTTGAAGCGTAGACTGTAGTAAATATTTATTTTAAATAATTGATTGATTCGATGTCCTAAGTCATAAATTAAATTGTTAATATCCGAGGTCATTATGGGGATGGTCGCGTGGACTACCTAAAATGTCTTCGTGGTCTACCAGTCGAGCGCAGTCGACGTCTTGGCCACCCCTGGTCTATAAAGTTGTCTTGTAATGTAACTAGCGGTGAATGAACACGCGGTTTTTCTCATAGACAATATTTATTGTAATTTGTTACATAAAAGGATGAATCTGTAATCATTATATCTTTTTTATATTTTATATAGAAAATGAATAATTGGAGTTTTTACCAGGGTTTTTCATTAGGATTGTATTTTTGAACTAGAATAGGCTTGATTCGTTCACAGCAACTGTTTTATAACAGAAAATAGAAGCGCAGCCTCCAACCTCTACATGCATGTACATTTTAGTGGAATCTTCAGAATTTCCCCTTCTTCATACGTTGAGACATCTGAATACGATCCCCTTACAATGAAATGCTTTCCAGAAAGTAAATACTCATTGGATATAAGAAAAGAGTATATAGTATCATTTTGCTAAGTTTAAAATTAAATTTTTAATAGTATATTTTATTGTTAAAAATGTATTTTCAATTTTCATTGTAAAAATATTTTCTCGACTTCTGAAATTAATTATAGAACATTTCAGTTGATAAATAATAAATCATATAATTTTAAAATAATCATAATATTGAAACAAGTATAATTTTCTGTGTGATTTTAAATGTATGACAAAAATATAATTTTTACATAATGAGTAATTAACAACACATATATCTAATCTTTGTTATTAATTATAATTCACATAAATAATTAATAGAAAGCAGTGTAAACTGATGTATCTATGATTTTTTCGAGTTTTATTTTTAGTGCTAAAAATACCAATCTTTCTGAATGGCAACAGTAAATATTACTTTTTTCTAATTTACAGAAAACCTTTAAACCTTAAAAAATTCTCGAATTCGGGGAAACCAACATTTTTGTATTAGACCATGAAGATATTCGAGAAGATGTAAGAATAGAAATTTTAAAAATTCAAGAAGAATGTATAATAGCCAACAATAGGAAGAGAAGAAGTCTCAAGTTATACAACACCAATGACTTAGTGGTAATACAACTCATACAGTTTGGAAGTGGATTAAAGATAAGACCTAAGTTCTTTGCACAATATTGAATATCTAGCCATTTGGGTAAAAACCGTTTTCAAGTGGAGAAAGTTGGTAGCTATACCTCTGTGTTGTTGTTGTTTCCAATCCCATCTGGGGTAGCGGAGCTACACCAGATCCATAAGTTCATATACCCTCAAAAAATCGAGGAAGAGGAGAGGTCTCTCAAGAAACTCTTCCATGGTAAAATCGAGGCAAACAAGAATATGTTGAGGACGAGCCTCGTTGGAGTAACATTTTTTGTTACTCCAACGACTATTGTACTCATAAATGAATTAATCAAACAAAAAACCGCAAGAGAATATTTTAGTGTCAAACGTCACCTTTCCAATGAGCATAAATTTGAAAATGTTTGATAGATACTTCACGAGATAACGATCACTACAGACGTCTACCGAAAAAATAATGGATAACTTTTTCCCCAAACTAATATTTATGTTGTAATTAAAGTATCTCAATTTTAAAACTGTATTGCTCAATGATATGCCGACACACTCTTGATATATATATATATATATATATATATATATATAAAATCCACAAAATACCAAACAAAGAGGATCTAAAGATTTTTCCAAACTATCTAAGTATACTTACAGCAGTTCGATGATCTGCTTTCATTGCAGTATTCGTGCTTCCCATATATACATGTTGAATTATTGGATGAACCAAATACGTTATGTAAGTCAATCTTGCAAGTGGAACGAAGCCTTGCCAACTCAAAAATTTTGTTACAATACCTAAAACAGAGAGAATATCATGAATGTTTCTGAAATAAAACTGTTTTACTGGACACCCTAGATAAAATAGGCATTATTTTCTTGTGAAATTATTAAGTTAAACGTGAGCAAATAGATTCAAGACTATATTTATAATTATGACTAATTAATTAATTTTGAAAGTATATTAATAAATTCATATATTAATAGTAATTTGAACATCTTTAAAAACATCTCTTATGCACATCCACGATTTCTTTACTTTTTTTAATCTTCCAGATTAACTTTCATTTTAATTTTATGCATCATTTTATGTTTAAAGTACTTTTTAAACTAAAAGATTAATTTTAATGTCCACTATTATTGAAACTATGATTTTTTCATGCAGCTTTTTTTCCCTGACTTATGAAAATGAAATCACTGAATTCGAATCTTCCTTCAATAAATTTGTTGAGTATATAAATTTAAAAATGTATAGTATATCACTAGAAACATACTATACATTTCAAAAAATCTAAAAACAAATTTTAATAAATTGTATACGTATATAATCTTTTTATCTTAATTGTTGAAAATTTTTTATGAGAAAAACGCATCCATGTAATTTTAAATAAAAATCCCTTTTTAACTTCTTAATTGTTAAATAATTGATTTAAATTTATTATCCTGTAGTCTTCTTTTCTGTCTCACATATTTTTTTCACTCATATTTCGAGTTATTTCATGTAGCAATTATTTATTTCCATTGAATTGATTGTTAAGAAAATTCTACTACTTGCTTAGTTTATAGTGTTAGTGCATGTTATTTCTTACTGCTTCCTCACTAGATGTCACCAGTAACTAATATCTGTGTCCCATTCTGATGAAGCGCTGTAATGGAATATATTCTTCAGTTGCAGAATGAGAGAAATGATTTTGAATTAATTGAAGTGCTTGATGGGAGATCTAATTTCAGCCATGAATTAATTGATTTCTTTCGTGAAATTGCAGTCTGCCCATGGTGAAAATTTTCGGGCCAATATCTTTTCCCCTGGACTGCAGAAGAATGGGCCACGAGACAGTCCTTTGTTAAAAGCCTCATACCGAGATTATTTTTTGAGAAAATATTCTGTGCTAATCTACGTTATTTCTTATTCTGAATTCTATTAGCTTGTGAAAAATGGCAAATAAAAGTACAATGGTTACCTTTATGAAGCCATTTTATTATCGTGATCTCAGTTCTCTATCCGATTGTCCTTACTTTCATTGTATTTCAGCGCACAAATATGTAAATGTGTTATTTGGACATGCAAAAAGGTAACTATCTCTGCATTCTTTTCCACTTTAATGCACAAAAATATTTTATTGGATTTTTCTTAGTTTTACTTTTCCCAACAGCTGTTTGTGTGATTCGAACATTCAACGAGATCAACCTTTCTGAATTATTTTCTAGATTTTTGCTAGAATTCTATAGATATTCTGCTCTTCTTTTAATTCTACTTAGTGTCCTTTTCTTACTTTTAATTCTACTTGGTGCCCAACTTTTTCATTGTATGATCGTACTTTCAATAAGATCACTATTTATTCATAATTGTTGTTGTTGTTGTTGTTAATGACTCTTGGCGAATCCAAGCCCGCTCGTCACAGAGACTAGGCGAATGAAGTCGGAGAGGGAGCGTCTTCGATTTTTTTAATAGAGCACCCTCATTCGAAGGTGGAAGTACGACTTTTGGCTCATAGATGGCAGCACAACCTGAATCTTCTAATTTAGATATCGAAACCAGTGAAGACCCAAAGCCTAGCTCCAACCAACCCCAAAGGTATTAATTTGTTATGGGAACATGGAGGACATTGCGACCCGACGGATTTAACGTGCCCCAGCCAACATTAGTGAATACGACGGATCTTCGGACAAGCCGGGATTCGAACTCACCACCTTTTTGGTAACGAGAACGACGCCCTAATCAACCAGGTCACCGCGGCCCATATTTCTTCATAATTATCATGTTTAATGCAGAAATTTTATAGTTCAGGTTCTTTAGAGATTTGTATGAATATAATTGATAATAAATATTATAATAAAAAATATTTGTGACATATTTTCTCTTTGTTTAAGTAAGTTTCTTTTTTGTTCTGTTTGTCTCTCTAAAGTCTATTTTTGCACTCGAGATCTAATTGAACTAAGATCTGCGGCTTAATGTGGATAAAATTACTATAAATACCTAAATAGTGAGGAATCAAAACAAATTATTGAATTAAAGAATAAAAATCTAATGATTCAAATTTTATTTTGAACTATACGCTCAATGAAGATATTAGAATTTAGTTATTATTCAATGCATATTATACAAAAATCTTGCATTTTCAGAAATAAGTCTTCTAGATTGCATGTCAATTTTACATGCAAAACAACTGTGGCAACCGATTTACATACATCTTTATATAATTACAATAATGTGACAATTTTTAATGACGCATAATATATTTCCAATCATTGTGTTATATCTCACCTCCATTTCCAGTCATGCATGTTATAGTTATCCATGCTAATGCTAGAGACCAGAGACATTTGCTGAAGCAGGCATAGAGAGTGGATATCAGCATATTGGGTACATTACCCTGATTCCAATCATATGCTCCGAAAATAAGCATAAATGGTACAATAAACGATAATGTCCATCCGCAAATGTTAGTGAACTGAAAGAATGAAGGTGCGATTCAATAACAAGTGACATAATTTATTGAATTAGTATCATAGTTGAAGTGTCAAAAGAATAAATCAAATCCTTTCAATCCTTTTTAATTTAAAATAACCTATGACTTCTAATAATGTTTTTCTAATTAATAAGACTTTGCATTACTTGCGTCCTAAGCAAGTTATAATTATATTAGGTTGGGGTAAAAGTTATCCATTATTTTTTTTCGGTAGACGTCTGTAGTGATCGCTATCTCATGAGGTATCTATCAAACAATTTCAAATTTATGCTCATTGGAAAGGTGACATTTGACACTAAAATATTCTCTTGCGGTTATTTGTTTCAATAATTCAGTTATGAGTACAAGGTTTTAAAAATGGAAGACAACAAACAGAAAATTCGATACATTTTCGTTTTTCTCTTGTAACGGCGAAAAAGATAGCCGGGTGGCTAAAATTGTGAAAGGTGTTTATCGTCCTATATATGACTGTAACAACCAGTTACGCACAATTTTGGTTTCGTCGATTCCGTTTGGGTATTTGGATGCTAAAGATGTACCTCGCATGGATACAACATCGTCGAGAATGTCTGTAAAATATCAAAAATTATCAAACTTGACAGCATGTCAGCAGTCCTACCTTCGCACAAGACCTAAAAATCGACATAAAAACTGTTTTAAACCTTTTTACAAAGCGAATCTGAAAGAATTTACAAAAAGTTGACGTAAAAATAATAGATTTCTTTTTCCCCAAACTAATATATTGCATTTACTGTTAATAAAAATATTTTTCATAATACAAAAGTATTTTTAACGAATACTAAATAATTATTAGAAATAAAATTTCTTATTATTGTCTATAGCTTTGGATTATTTAAAAAAAAAAAAAAAAAAAAAAAAAAAAAAAAAAAAAAAAAAAAACCCATTCCTAGAAGATCATTGACTTCACTTAAGTTTAATATATGTAAACTAAACTTACACTGATGATAAAGTTAGAAAATATTATGGAAATATATTGGATTCGTATAAGAAATAATGAAACTATTTATGGTGAAAACATTTTTTGTATGTTATCTTGCTGTAAGACTTCTGTTTCATCCTTGAGTAAATTCAATAATAAATAAAGCTTTTGTATTTCAAATATATGTGTTTATTCTCCTACATATTCGAGAATGTGATAAAGAATTCTGCAATGCCTACATATGAAACTGTTCGACTTTTGTTCCAATATTAGTAGAAGATTTGGATAGGAGAATCAGTTCTTAGCTCTCCAAAAGTAAGTGAAGTTCCAATGAGTCATGTTACTTTCGTATTTCAGAAATTATGTTTTTAGGGGGTTGTTCCAAACTTTTCCCAAGCTGCAAAAAATGTTATTCCAACGAGGCTAGTCCTCAACATATTCTTGTTTGCCTCGATTTTACCATGGAAGATTTCCTTGAGAGACCTATCCTCTTCCTCGATTTTTTTAGGGTATATGAGCTTATGGATCTGGTGTAGTTCCGCTATCCCAGTTGGGATTGGAAACAACAACAACACAACAGAAATTATGTTGGCGTAATTTTACAGCATTCTCAATTTCTTTACACGAGATTATTTGACCTACAGCTGCTACAGATTTGATCGATTGCTTATGCAAATCCATACCAGCAAGAATTTTGAAAGTTAATTTCCTACAAAGGATTTTAGAAACAATTTTACTAAGTCCATGGATTTGTTGAATTAAGTGCAAATTTAGAAAACTTTCTGAGCTTTGTAAATTTGAAACGGATCTATATTATCATATTTCTAGTGGCTACAAAAATTAATTTACAATCGAATTCCAGATGCTATAAAACAAGGTAACGCAATTTTATATTTTTAAATTTAGTGTTAGTTAATATGTAAATAAAGATAAAAATAACTACTCTTTAATGAAATATACGACGAAAATATTTACTCCTATGGAAGATATGGATCCCTTTTAACATAGCTTATCGTATATTTATGTACACAAAGGGTATTATTTTAAAGGTCTTGATTGTTTCCTCAGTGTTTTTACGATACTTAAACTGTTGTAAATTTGCCAAACTGTTTTAGTTGCTGTTTCAATATCAACAATTTTACCTCTCTATGATATTTCTCTTCAGATTCTAAGGTTATTGCTATTGTCTGGCATCTTGTCGTATAAGTATTAGACAGCCTAATACAAGGTATTTATGTTCAATAAGAATAAGGTCGGATGACCTTCTTGGTAAAAAAAATACTAGGAAAAGTGGGGATATAAAATAGAAATATGAAATCTTCACAGAATTTAAAATTCTCTTAAAAAATGAATACAAGATTAACTCCAAAAATCAGCTATTACAATCGCCATTGAATTATGTCTTTAATTAATTTTATTAAGATTCTTATCAAAGAATATATTCCTTAGACATGACTTAATTATGAAAATAATTTAATTTCTTTCAACTCAAGTAATTGCGAAAATGGGGTTTAATTACTTTTGTGATAAGACAGTTGTATATCAACTTCAAACGTATTCATTTACTCTAAATTATATAAGTACATATATGAATAAAAGATATATAGATAAGACATGCAGCATTTAAATGCTTAATATATCAAATTTTGGGAAAAAATCTTTTAATTGTTGTGCTTAAACTAAGAATTTTTACATATTATTAAGTAAATTGAAGCTGAAATTCATTTAATAATTGCTTTTGTCGCATTTTAATTTTGTAAATAATTTTAAGCTATTGAGTATGTTACTATACTTAATAATACAAAAATATTTATCTGTGAACTAAAAGTTTGAGATTAATGTCATTATAAGACATATTAAAAATTAAATTGTATTACCAAAGACAGTCGTAATTTTTCTCTAGTAGCTAATATATAACCAACAGTTAATCCCACGCAATAAGTAGAAATGTACAGATATGTTCTGAAAAATCCATGATCAACAAAGTAATCGGTATTTCTGAAAACAAAAAGAAAGTTAAAAAAGTTTGAAAGGTTTATTTTTTAAATTGTGTAGTTTTTATATCAACAAATATTAACATTCCCATTATTAATTCAATTGTATAAGATTTTCTCATCGAATTGAAGCATTATCAAATATAACTGAAACTAGGACTTCTTAAATTATTGTATTTTATATAAGAGTAGTAATTTTTAAATTCAATATAGTAAGAGTAGATACTAAGAGGAAGCATTAAATTCTGTATTAAAGTGCTTAATACCTAAACTAAATAAAAAAATCTCTTGATTGACAGCAATAAAAAGAACATGAATATACACAGTCCAGTCACATTAATGTAACAGTAGTGTAAAAGAGTGATTAACAATATTTTGCTGAGCTGACTGCTGCGGACATACAAGAACAGAGTCAATAAGGATCCTAGAGATGTTCACTGGGATGTTGAGTCATCCTGATTTCTGCGTAAGATTACGTTGCTGAGGATTCAGTTCACGAACATTCAGATCGAGATATTCTCACAGATTCATGATTGGGTGAGTTTTCTGGGCACGGGAGAACTGTTAACTCATCCTATTGCTTTTTAAACCTCGCACTTAAACTGCCAGCAATATGACTCTTCCCAATGTCTTGCTGATAGATACTATCTTCCTGAGAAAAACAATGCTCATATAACGTTGGACATGGTCTGCAAGGACAGATGAGTATTGATCCCTCGTTTCTTCCACAATGATGAGCGAACCCAGAAAACTCAAGAAAACAGTCTCCAGTCCATAATGATTCAGCTTCAAGCCTGGAAAAATTCAGTAATGGTTGCAGGTTGTTTACTTTAAAGGTTTTCACATTCTGTATGCCAACGTCCATCTGTCCGATAGAGCATAAAACGTAATTAATCGGAAAATGCTATCTGTTGCCACTCAGTGGGCATACATCTGTCCGATAAATTATAAATCGGGATTAATTAGAAAACGCTACCTGTTGTCACTCAGTGGACGTCCATTTGTAATACTAGCATGCAAATTCAAGCCTTCGTACCCAATGAAGATTAATCAGCTTAGGTGCAAGAAACAGTCATCTGCTTTGGAGGCCAAAAAGCAGAAACGTTCACTAAACAGTAATTTGGGAAGTTCTTTTGGATATCCTATTGGTTCATATGTGTTATTAGTTTTTCAACGGTAGCGCGTATATTCGCCAATCACATCTCTGCAGTCGTCATTCAACGCTGCCATCTCTGACCCGTGGGACAAAAATTAAATTTTATTTTTAAGCCTTGAAAATATTCAATTGAATTTCCCACATAAAGTTAAAGAAGTATTTTTCAAATATAGATAAAGAAGTGAAAATTATAAATTTTTTGACAAAAAGTAAAAACAACAATAAAAAAGTAATAAAAACCCATAAAATTAAAGGTATGAAGTTTAGTGCCTAGTTGCAGAAAGGGACAGTTCCTGAGATTGAAAATTTTTGTGTTTCTCTATTGACACATCCAAAATTATTCCATTTAGAATGTCAGAAAATTTCATATGGTTTAATCTCTGTAGTGATTTGGCATAGTCTGGAGACAAGGATAGTGGTAACCTTATCTTTAGACCATGCCAAATCAAAGTTTTCAATCTTCTCACATGACCGAGTGTTAAAATGACGAGATGATTAGCTGAGTTTAGTGCCTTCGGTCAACAAAAATAAGCAATCCAAAACGTACTGCAATATGATTTTATTCACTAAACCTTTTTTAAAAAGTAAATTTATAAAGGTCTGTAAATATTTTTTTTTCTGTAAACAGTTTTCTTTAAGGGATAATTTTAGCTCAAGAGCATTATTTCAATTCTATAAATTGACTCTTTTTCTAGCCTCACATTTGTTTTTCAATTTTTAGAAAAATATGTTATTTTTAAAGCTTACTTTATTTAATTTCTTTTATACAGAGTTTCTACTTTCTGTCTTTTACAACAACATACCATCTCATTTAAAATCGTGTAATTATGAAATCTTCAGTAGCATAATATATATAAAATAACAAATTGCTGGAAAGTAAGGACTGGTAAAATATTTCTTAAAATTGAATTTAGGAAAAAAATAAAGGTTAAATATCATAACTATATATTTTTCATCAAGTTTTTTTCATAAGAAAAGTACTATTAGAAAAATTATTTAATATGCACTATATAGGAAACACGTGCAATTTATTTAAAACTTATTTTTTTTTTAACTTTATTAATGAAAAATCAAGTAAAGTAGTCTTTTTTTTTCTGTTCAAAACTAGAATTCTTTAGAACAAATTTTTGTTCCATTTGTCGGTAGAGAAAAGTATTTTACTATTGTTTTCCTCTGAAAAGTTCTCGAATGTTGTTGGCCATCTTGATTGTTTCACATACATCAGCAGCACTATACAATTTCCTTCTTTTTTGATTTTTGAAACTTTTTTTTCTCATTTTTAAGTTTTCAGTCACTTAATCATTGATACGTTCAAATTACATGTGAATATACATTTAAAATGTTCTAATAGGAAATTTTCTGGTAAAATTAAGTTTCCTTGTCAAAATTAATGGATGAGAAATACATTTCCATTCAAACAAACAAGTAAATGTTTTGGCTTATTTCAGCTACGGTGGTCCTTTCAATAAAGCTTTTATGTTAAAATAATCTTAAAATTTTTTATAGAAGCTTTCTAAACGTCAATAGACAAGTACATTGCTTATAAAATGCTAAATTTAAAAAGCGATAAAAAGCCATGATTAGTCTTTTAAAAATATTCACAATATTTGCGCTGACACTTTTAAATGTATTCTGAGCATGGACTATAAGATGGAAGTTAGGTTAAGTGGAAGAAAATACTACATTAATTATTTGCAATTATTGGAAGGCAAAAATATATGCTCATGTTATAAAGCTTGAAGACAGATAATAGTAGATAGGCTGCCAACTTAGTGAAAGCCAAGCATTTGTATTCATTAACTTACTAAGACATTGTTGTGAGATAAGAGAAAAATTCAATGTCAACTATATTATTTTTTCCGTGGTTCGAAATCAAAGGCTCCTTTTTTATGCGTCTTTAAATACATAAGTCTGATCACTGATTATAGCTTAACCTATATATAAACTTAATATGTGCTATCACATAAATCTAAATGCAGAAACGAAAATAATTTGATACTTACTCTGGGTGGACATAAATTCCAGTGGGTGTAAGATTATAAAAAACGTTGGAAATGGCTGTTATGACAGTGCCGAGTAGAAAAAGAATTCCGTTGAGAGTAAAAGCAAGGCGTGGATTTCTAAAAAAAGTAATTTTCCACCAAATGTAAAAAAAAAGTCTCCTTCAGTTGAACTTATTCAATAATATTGATTTCATTTTATGCAGAATTAATTTAATAAACAAATTGAAAATTACTCTGATAATAAAACGTATATACAGAGTGGTCAAAGAAAAACATCGTCATATATGAAACCCGAGCAGCTTGTCCTCCCAATTAATCGAACTCAAAATTAAAATAAGATAGTTTGGAAGCATGTTCTAGATATTTTGATGATTTTAAACCACCCATATATCATGGTTACAGTCATGATAAGAAAATTTCAAAACTTTCTAAAAAATTCAATTTTTATCGCGGAAACTAGGACTGCGTATTGAAAACTGCAAATAGAATGAAAAGTGCATCAAGAAAAATTGCCAGCGTAAAGTCTTCGAATATTTGTAGGATTCTACATAATTTCACATTTTATGGCATCTTTATATTTTAAAATATCTCTCACACGATATATTTAACGTTCCTGCCACCATTAGCGAATGCGATGGTTATTTCCTTGGATCGGGACTCAAACTCACTACTCTCCGATAACAATGAATGCTCCAACAAACAGGCCACCGCAGCCCAACAAAAACTTTAATGAAGTATGGAAAGAAAGTTTTTACAATTAAGCAATGATTGCAATAATGAAGTGACAAATCCAAGATATTTATCTTAAATATATGCATGCCGCAAGTGAAAATTTGAAGCTGTAATTCAGTATACACGTAATTCTCTCGTCTGTCACTGAAGCATAGAAGTATTATTATACTGATAATACTTCTATGCTTCAGTGACAGACGAGACATGAGATCCCTGCCATTGTTGAACAATAAGGGATGGATGTTCCACTTCCTTGTCCTGTCTGCATGTGAATGAAGATGGATATTTGGGAAATTCCTTACTTTCCTTCCTTGCGATAGGTGAATACAGCTGACTATCTATGAAATATACTATAAATCAATTTACACGGTGAACGTTAAAATGACTTACAACGGGCTTCAGAGTTAAGCTGAATCAATGATAGGACACTTAAGGTGAAAGGTCCCATTTATTCAGCAAAAGCATTGGTTACTGCTGTTGTGGAACAGCGGGGAATGGTTTTGGCACTTCTGCCTTTCGGATTCACGTCTGTCGGGATGATTGCTTGGGATTTTCCATGTTATTTTCCTTGCGACACGTGAATATGGCCCGCTGTCTATAAAAAGTCCTTCGGAGAGGTTAATTATGGAGTAGACATAAAAATATCTGATAACAGTATTAGGCCATTAGCTGCTGCTTACGTGGAGTCAAAATTGGTTTTGACAGCTCCCCTTGTCCTAGAAGTAGAAAAGTACTTTTCGGGATATAAAATTACTGCTTCTATCTCAGCTACTATCGGATAAGGAAGATTGACATTACGCTTGTGCCTCTTGCATACAAACTTATCGGAGTATTTATTTTTAATTTTTCAAATTTACTTTCTTGCGACACATGAGTATTTGTGAAATGTCCTTTTAAAAAGCAATCAACTTTGTAAATATTCAAATGACCTTTAACGATTTTCATATGTTAGGCTGTACACTTTGTGGTGTCAAAATTTTGGCATAGAGCTCCCTGTGGTTTATTTGGTCGAAATCTCACTACAAAGCAAAAGTTCATAAGGTTAACCATATCCGTTATTTAACAACGGGAAATGGATGTTGCTCCTCTACTCTTTACAAGTATTTCATCGGCGTCTGTACTTGTAAATTTTCTGAGTATCCTGCCTTCCCAGTAGGACACTCAATCTATGAAAAACACTCTCGGAAAGTAACTTCGCGATGCTTGATAAAATACCTTAGAATGTTAGGTTGCTAACTACTTGGTGTGAAAAACAAAAAATTCAAATTCCAAATACTGACGAATAATATTGGATGGAAGATGTGCTTCTCCCTTCTGCATGCACGTCTATTGGGGTGGTTGCTTGAGATTTTCCAGAAGTTCTCTTTTGCAATAAGTCATTATCCCCACTAATAATGAAAATTGCTCCCGGAAAATAGTTTATGAGATGGACATTAAAAAGCTTTACACAGCTTTGGTTCAATAAGATCTCCACTGTGTGGTATCAAAACATTAGCTTAAATATTTAAAAAACTTTCTTTGACCACCCCTTAGGTATCTCATGTCATTGAAGATCAGAAACCATTACTGAACAAAATTTAGTTGTCTAAGACTTAAATACATGTTTAGTATTTTTAAACACATTACTTACTGTTTCATAGGAATGATCACAATCAGACTGAGAATGTACAATTGAGTGTCAACTGCGATGTACCAATACCAATCAAGACACTAAAAATTGATTCAAATATAAAGAGAAAAAGACTAAGTTCTATAAATATACATAGGAAAAGTAATTAAATTCATTTTTATTAAGTAATAACATTATTACATTCTATTTTCTAATATAAGCTTTATATCTACTCTGACATAAAAGCTAATCTGTAAATACACCAGTTATTATAAATTAAGGAAAATAATAAATAACAATAACGCTAAAAATTAGTCTTGGAATTTAATGAAACTTATGTACATCATACATATATTAGTAGGTACAAAATATCATAAAAATAAATCAGACAATTATGGCGTTATAAAATTTAGCATATGTATCCAATGAACAAATGTGAGATTTAAATATATTAAAGGAAAACTACCATTAATATGAGATACTACTTCTAATATGCTGCGATGCTCTTAAATATGTGATCCATTAATTGTGTAGGAAGTACGAGCCATCTATACAGAGAGGAGTTACTTATTTTATAATCTCTGTATATTAAGAGTTATTTATACAGTAGGAGGTATGAAAATACACAAATAAAACTGACATCACAAACAGCATTAAAATATACTTAGATATTCTTTATTAAAATTTTGCAAGCGAATACTAAAAGTAATTTAAAATTTTTTTAAAAAATATTTTTGCTATAACTGGTATATTGATTTACTCTCTATATATTTTTAAATTTAGAAAAATCACATGAATGTAAATAAATTTAGAAATGTTATTAAATAATTAGAATTTTCCAGGAAATATAAGAAAAGTTTAATTTTTGAAAGTGATGAATCTGGTTCTAATTGTAAAATGTTTTTCTGTGAAACTAAACATAATTTTTAAAATTTCTTTATTAAACTTAGCTACAAGAACTTTTTTCAATATCGCTTAATATGTTTTACATTGTTATCCCATCTTTTATGTTTCTACTCTTAATTTCTTACAAAAACCAATTAAAAATGCATTGTCGAAAAAAGATATATGTTATTTTTTAAAACAGTATGATAAATTGTGAGCTTTAGTTATACAAATAATTTTCGGATAAAGATATTCCGAGGTACCATTGATCTCTGCAAATAATTGCCAGCAATAAATTGGAAATATTTTTACATTTCATAATTCAGTGTGCAGTGATGGTAACTAAGATTTACCATATTTGTATGGGGAACGAAATTATTTATATAAAGCAAATTTGTCCACCAGTTGACTTGACATTTCTCTGTCAAGCGTTCGGTTACAGTTTCTTTCCAGAGAGGTCCCGATCCAAGAGGGGGTAGAAGAAAAACACAAGCCATGACCAGCATGAAAGTGGGTGTAAACCTAAGGAGTCATGTAAATAGTACAAATTTCGGCATTATTTTCGCTTAAAAATGAACAAGTATGCAACTGTTAAAAATTCTGATACACTGTTTACCAATAAGTATTCGAACACCTGTGATAGAAAAGAAAAACTAACTTTTTTCAAAATGAATACTTGGTAGAGCCTCCACGAAAGGCAATTACAATGTGAACCCTCCGGGGCATACATTCCACAAGTCTGTATTACAGCTACTGTGATATTGTCTTCCATTAGGCTTGTAGTAGATATAATACAAGTTCCTACACCAATTTTGGACGGGTTGTGCACCCCTTAATTCAGCGACCCAACTCGTCCCAGATGTTCTCGATAGGGTTCAGGTCTGGGCTCTATGCAAGCCAGTCCATTCAATAAACTCCATTGGCACCATTTCAAGCCTTGATTAACCTCGAAACATGACATCTGGCATTGTCTTCCTGAAAGTAACAGGGATCCAACCAGTAAAACTGCCGCCACAACGTAGGAAGCACATTGTCATCCAAAATGGTGCAATAGGCATCGGCGTTGAGCTTATCATGAATAGGGACCTAGGGTCCCAGTTTATACCAGGAGAAACACCACTAGACCATAATTCCATTTCCGCCGAACTTGACTATTGTCACAATACATTCTAGCAGGAGACGTTCTCTAGGCAGACACCAGACCCAGACCTAGACTCTGTTATCCGAACGGAAAAGGGTGAACCTTGATTCGTCCCCCAAAGAAACCGATTGCATTGATCTACGTTCCAATTTCGATGTTCTTTGCACCACATTAACCGTACAGCGCTGTTTGACTTTGTGATCAAATGCTTATGGCCAGCAACACGACCATGAAAACCAAGCAGATGTGCTTTCTTACAGATGGCATTCATTGAATCAATACTTCCGGATGCCTGTGGAAACTACTCGTGGATAAGAGCCATCGGTTGGATTTGGTTCCTCCGAATTTCTCTGGACAGTACTCATCGGTTTCTATCTCCCAGTTTCGTAGTTCTATTGACTCGGGGCACATTCCGACAATCACCGCTCCCCTTCTATTTCTTAATTACATAGGTCACTCTCTATTTTAGGTACTTCAGATCGCTAGATATGTAACATAAGAATCGGCCACATTTGTGATACCCGATGATTATATCTTTCTCGAAACAAGAGAGCTCTGAATTGCTCGGCATTTTGCATGCGACTAATGCCGATGCTGTTTCCTACACGATAAGTACCGGCGGAGGCCATGACGTACCTCAGGACCGTTGATTTCGTCATTTTCATGGGTGTCCAAATATTTATTGGTAGACAGTGTATAAAAACCTAAAATGTTTTGCAGTTATTTTGTAAGACACATAGAAATACATTTTATTATAATGAATGAGAAAAACATTAAGATATCAAATTATAAAATAAAATATCTTAACATTAATGAAATTAGATTAAAAGCTAATAAAATTTCATTTCACTTGATAAGAGTGATAAACATTTAATTGAAAAATATTGAATTTTTCTAAGAACATTGTCAAAAGACAGTAGAAAATTTGAAATTCAGGTAGTTTGGTATTTATACTTTTCAAGAGAAATAATCGCTTCATTTTATAATAAGATGTTTAGGAAAAATTAAAGATTGTTCAGTAATGATGAAACATGATGAATACAGCTTTCAGAAGATAAATTTAGCCATGCTTAAAAACGTATAAAATTATGGAATGTCGTTGAAAATTATTTAAAGAAATCTACTGCTATATAAATGAATGTAATTTTTTGTTGATTTAGGATCAAGTTTAGAATTTTCAAATCAAATAGATATGAAAATATTCAAGCATTAGTGAAGAAGATCTTTAAACATACTAAATAAAAAAAATGCAAATACAATAAAGGGGATTATCGAATACTACTGATTTAAAGGTTATCAAAAAGGTATGAAAGAAGACTTATCCTTATAATTTAATCTTCTAAAAGAAGCTGAAAAATTATTTTTTTAAATTATGGATTATTTTTATAAGTTATGGAGATTCCATTCGTCGTAAGTATTTATTAAAAAAGAGTTATCATCTCAGTATTCCAAATAAGTTTAAAATTAAAATACGAAAAGTTAGATGTAAAAAATATGCAATAAGTTTTTAGTAGCACTAATAAATGGGAGGTAAGCAAACACAAAGATAATAACTGGTAGATGATAAAATGAATGTTAGTTTTCAGAGTATATCTAGAGATAAATGTGACACCGATATTTGTAAATACGAAATCCATTTTTTAGTACTATGACAGAAATGGATAAATATAGGCATTAAATTTCAATATTTAAAATTAACTGGTGAACCATTAGAGAAAGAAGAGTATAACTTTCTTTAGATTGGGCGTAGTATTTATAGACGGTATTGAAAGAACATAATAATTGGAAAATATGTTGTTTATTTATCTTTTTTATTTATTTTCTTATTAAGAACATATTCATAGGTGTTTTAAATGGTGGGCATTTCATAGAAACAGCGTGCATTCTTTTATTTTAATCATCTTTTTTATCTTTCATTCTCTATCTGTCTCACGCACACATACACACACAAAATAAAAATTATATTATTTTTGTAATAGTATATACCTATAGGAAGCAGTAAATGGAGGTCATATAATACTATTTTTTCAACTAAAAAGTTTAAAAAAACTATTAGTTTTATTACAAAAGTTTTTTTTTGCTTAAGATCTATACGATTAAAAGAATTTTAATTAGAAATATAATTCTACTGGATCCTATTATGAGTGCTCTATAGGGGACCCTATAAGCTGCTTTTATTATTATCAAATTAATAATTTAGATGGAAACGAATTACCACACACATCTGATTTTTAACTAAAATAAATGCATAGTTTTTATTATTTAAAAAAAAAATGAATGTGACTAAATTTTACTTCGCGAAAAATAAGAGAAATTAGACGGAGTTCATTTTTAAATAAATAAATTAAATTCATTAATATTTAAAAATTTATTGAAAGAACAAATTATCAGCAAAAATAGTTTTTCTTTGTAATTTAATCTAATCAGAACTTATTTAAGGTAGTGAGGATAATTAAAAGGGGGAAATAAATAAGCAAGTTTGGCTTAATTCATAAATTGCTATTATACAGTATCATTTAGCTCAAAACTCTGAATTAATAAAACGTGCACAAGTTTAAAAAGTAAATGAGCAGATAAACACATACAAATATAAATTTTACATACCTCCATATTCTTCGGAATATGTAAAAAAAAAATATTAATTTTCTGTATATTTAATTTCATTACACCATATCTAATTAAAACAGCACTGTAAGAAAAGACATGTTATTAGTAAATATATATATTTAAGGAAATTAATGTGTGTGACAGAAATTACATAGCCTCTGTAAGTACCTTTGCATCTACATCTTTCTCATAAACAGTTTTAATAAGTTTTATTGCAATGTCATCTATCCGAACATATATATTGCTAAAATGTGGCTCATAATCAAGAACAGATGATTTGGAGTTAATGAATTTAAAATAGATCAGTATTCATGCATTTTAAAAATATGAATTCTGTCATTTAATTTCATTTTAGAAATTATCCTTTACATTATAGAAATAACAGTTTACACATAGAAAAGCAAGACAAGACAAAAAGCATTTTTGAGTATAATAATTCACAAGAAGGTAATGAGTTATCGGTACCTCGTGAAAATTAGACAATTTAGAAGCAAGAACAGGATGCGTCCTATTAAGATACAAAATATCTCTTATATTTTAACAGTTTTATATCTAGATACAATATTTTTTTCTTAAAATGTTAAAAAAAATTATATTATGTTGATTGAAAGCAGAGACGAAAACTTATCCTTAAGTTTTCCATAATATTCCAAAACAAGAATATGAAATTCGATCATTATTCAAATAATATTAGGTTGGGAAAAAAGAAATCCATTATTTTTACGTGAACTTTATGTAATTTCTTTTGGATTCGCTTAGTAAAAAGGTTTAAAACAGCTTTCATGTAGATTTTTAGGTCTTGCGCGTTACGACTGCTGACATGCGGTTAACTTCGATCATTTTTGCTTTCACAAAATAAACTAGCTTCTTTATTTCCTTTTACATTATTTTGCTTTAACTGTTATATATATTATCTTATTGAAAATGCGTTGCCCATTCAAGAAAATTTTAAATGTTTTTCAACATAAATATTTCAAAATGAGCTGGATCTAATGCCACTTTACTGAGAGAAAATATTGTCATGATCATTATTTCTTCACAAATAATAAAAACTATGAATTTAAGTTCAGCTAAAAGTAAGATAACTATATGCTAATAAATTTATATATAAGTATTAGAGTAAGGGAAGTATTAGGTTGGGGAAAAAGAAATCCATTATTTTTAATTGAACTTTATGCAACTTCTTTTGGATTCACTTTGTAAAAAGGTTTAAAACAGCTTTCATGTAGATTTTTTGGTCTTGCGCGTTACGACTGCTGACATGCGGTTAACTTCGATCATTTTTGATATTTTATAGACATTTTCGACGATGCTGTATCCACATGCGAGGTACATCTCTAAAATCAAAAATACCCGAACGGAATCTATGAAACAAAAATTGTACGTAACTGGTTGTTACAGTATTATATAGGACGATAAACACCTTTCACGATTTTAGCCACCCGGCTATCTTTTTCGCCGTTACAAGAGAAAAACGAAAATGTATCGAATTTTCTATTTGTTGTCTTCCATTTTTTAAACCATGAACTCGTAACTGAATTAATAAAACAAAAAACCGCAAGAGGATATTTTAGTGTCAAATGTCAGCTTTCCAACGAGCATAAATCTGAAATTGTTTGATAGATACCTCACGAGATATCGATCACTACAGACGTCTACCGAAAAAATAATGGATTACTTTTTCCCCAAACTAATATCTAAGTATGAAAAATATACAACAGAAAAAATTATATTGAAGCCAAGTAATTAGACAAGTGCATTAGAGAATGACGAATAATATCACATGACTTTGAATTCATACTTATAAGGAAAAATTATCCTTTAATCTACTAGATAACATGACAATTTTGAAAATGGAAAATAATCAAGTCAGATTCTCATCTAGACTTATTCTTGAAAAATAGAATTTTCAACTGCAATAAAGAGCGGCAAAAACTTTTAATATATAAAATGTTTCTTCTGGCCAAATATAAACAAGTGACATTTCAATTAGAAACTATAAATAATTTATCTCAGTCAGGACTATAATATTTTCTTTTAGTGTGGGAAAAATAATAACAAATTTTTAAGCTGATTTTTATTAAATAATTTGTTTAACTTTTTTATTAAATAATAAAAAATTTAAAATAAAATATGCAGTAGTGCAATAAATAAGCTATTTAATAAAAGTGGTACTCACGTAATGAAAAAAAATGTTCCCACGACAAAATATCCGTTGATAACAGTTTCAAACCATAAATCTTCAGCCGCTCTTGAAACTTCTAAAAGGGAACCTGAAAAAAGAAAGAATATATATATATATATATATTAGTTTGGGGAAAAACAGTTATCCATTATTTTTTCGGTAGACGTCTGTAGTGATCGCTATCTCGTGAGTCTATCAAACAATTTCAAATTTATGCTCAATGGACAGGTGACATTTGACACTAAAATATTACCTTGCGGTTTTTTGTTTGATTAATTCAGTTACGAGTACAAGGTTTTAAAAATAGAAGACAACAAACAGAAAATTCGATACATTTTAGTTTTTCTTTTATAATGGTGAAAATGCTAACCATGTGGCTAATATTGTGAAAGTGGTTTATCGTCCTCTATATGACTGTAACAACCAGTTACGCACAATTTTAGTTTCGTCGATTCCGTTTGGGTATTTGGATGCTAAAGATGTACCTCGCATGGATACAACATCGTCGAGAATGTCTATAAAATATCAAAAACGTTCAAACTTGACAGCATGTCAGCAGTCGTAGCTTCGCACAAGACCTAAAAATCTACATGAAAACTGTTTTAAACCTTTTTACAAAGCGAATCTGAAAGATGTTACAAAAAGCTCACGTAAAAATAATGCATTTCTTTTTCCCCAACCTAATATATATATATATATATATAT
>JAPDSC010008910.1:14822-31626 GCA_026290005.1 Latrodectus geometricus | reverse complement strand
ATAATAACGAAGTTTTATACAGTTAAAACTGCTCCAGCAATATGCAATGTTTTCATAATTATGTAAAATGCATTACATGAAAATGTAATATTCAAATATCTGCTTATGAAACATTATATGCAATCACTTTCATTATATGTATTAAATACTAAAAATCCATTTAAACTTACTGCCGGCTCGGTAGTTCACATTCATGTAAGTGTGATTTAATATCACCCACAAAGTAGTGATGAACTTTATTCCATGGAATATTTTAATTGTGTCTGGAGAATCGTCTTTCTTGAGTAGCCGGTGAATATTTGTATAAAATGAAAAGCATAAAAGGCACTTGAGTGGTGTACCTATAAATAGTAAAAATTAATAAAAATATTTATATATATTTTATCTAACAAATAAAATGAGATAAACTAACAATAAAATGAAATGAAGTCATCAGTATACATTTAAAATTGGAAAAAACAAAATGTAACTTCTATTATGTAAACAACTTTACAAAACAGTATCTCAATATCATCCAACTTATAGACAATTATGGAATAAACTTGGCCAATAGAACTTTACAAATGATGATAGAAAAATATCAAAAAAGAATCTCGTTTTAGAGCTTTTTTACTATGTTTCCATATTTTGAAACATATTTGTCTTGATTACAACACCAATTTAAGAAAAGGAGTAAGAAAACCCTGGCATTATTCTAACGTGAAATTTTTACGTGAAAAGAATGTCATAAAACGTTGTAATGTGTATTTTTATGCCAAATGTGTATTTAGTGACTGTATTTATTTATATTTTTCGTATTCAAGCTCGCGTTTTGCAGTTTTCCTTTTCAGCGCATATACACTGCCTGACATAGTAAATGTAACATCATGAAGTTTAGGTCATATAAAGATATGAATTTCGGAGATTACGCAGCGGAACAAGTTATCAAATAATGAAAAATGAAAGTTGGTCATGTGATTATCGGGCCAGATAAAAGGGATAGAAACGGCGGACAAGCCAACAGTTTTATCTCTTTGCCGCTTAGGAAATCCAGTATTTCTGGAAGTTCAAAGCTGCATAAGACACGTTTGGATGAAGTGATGACTGGACGATGACATCGAAGACAGTTCCGGCAAACGGATGTTTTTGGGAGTGGTCGCATTGTAGGCTTACCTACGGCTTGTTGGTCCTACCGTCGTATAGTTGCTGAAACCCACCTAGATGCATCAAATGTGTATAGAATTTGGATCAGATGGATGAATGAACAAAATGCTAATTATCGCATAAAACCAGATACATCTAGACGGACAATAGAAAGGACGGATTGAGGCATCCGAAGGGCAGCTATGGCAACTTCACAATCAACTTTTCTTAACATTCTGCGCTATTTGCAGCCAGTTCTGGATGCTCCAATATCTGCTAGAACAGTTGCATGATGATTGGCTGAAAGTGACTTACACACATACCGCCTTTTACGAAGACTGCTACTAACGCCAATGCACCGTAGGGAGAGATTGCGATGGTATCGTCAACAAGCCACTTGGACGGCTGAATGGCAGAATGTGGTGTTCATCGATGAATCTCGGTTCTTTTTGAATAATAATAGTCACCGGGTCAGAGTTTGGAGGCGTCGGGGAGTTAGAGCCAATTCGACCAATATTGAACACCACACCGCTCATCAACGTGGAATAATGGTTTAGAGTGCAATCAGCTACGATAGCAGATAACCCCTAGTACGCATCAGAGGCACATTGACGTCACGACGGTACGTTGATGAGGTGCTGCAACCTGTTATGCTACCTTACTTTCAGTAGCTGCAAGATAGTATTTTCCAGCTGGATAACGCAACATCGTACACGGCACTATTCAAAAGATAAGCTTTGCATAATATCCAGTAGCTTCCTTGGCCTGCGTTGTCTCCTTATCTTTTCCTGATAGAACATATCTGGGACGGGATTGGACGTCATTTGTCTGTTACCCCAGCCTCCCTCGGAGGACGAACTGTGGAGAATGGTTCAATCTATATGGGCTTCTATCCCCCAGGACACCGTCCACACGTTAATTGTCTCTCTATCTCGCAGAGTGTCTGCTTGCATTGCTGAGAGAGGCGGCCATACTACTTACTGATTTTCTGCATACTTCATCAATGTATAAATTTATCTTTTTGAAAATAGCATCACTTATTTATATATGCATGATCTGCCTGTATATCAACTTTTATCACATTCTATCCAATATTTTATGGTGTTGCATTTCCTATGTCAGGCAGTGGAAATATTAAATTTATAATTAGAAGAGTTGAGTATGAGTTAAAAAAAGAAATGATTTTATCTATTTATTTCAAAGAAGATATAAGTTAACTATTCTATTTTTCACATCCTATATTATAAAAAATATCTTAAAATTTTCAACATATGGAGTCATATTTCTAACATTTGGTGACAAAGGTCGTTGTGATAATACTTGCTTATCGAAAACACTTTCAAATCAAAGAGGTAATTGATTAAGAAATTTTAAGCCCAACATTTAACATAAAACAAGTAAGATGTAAGTGAACTGTTCTGTTTTATCCTTACATTATGAAAAATATAATTAAAATTTGCAATGTTTGGCATTGTATTTTTATAGAAAAAATATCTTTGTGATAATAGCTGCATACCTAAACAAAATTAGCATATTAACATAAGAATGAAACTTATACATGTTGGAATAGTTAATGAAAGAAAGTACAATAAAAAAAAGTTCTGTGTAAAGGAGGAAAGCAATACAAAATGCACACATAAAAATGTCTTTTAACATCACCAATAGATTAATGTGAAAATACAACACATGAGATACTTGATAATAGCAGGTATTCAACGTAGTAATATCCAAACAATTAAGAAAACTTTCTTGAGTTTTTAGTTGGTGACAAGCTAACTTCTTGAGATGCAAATTTGTCTCGCAAACTATATATTCTGTGAAATATATACGTTTCAGAAACCAAGTCAATGCGCAATAATAAGTTTAAGAACAAGATAAAATCCAAAAACTATTCATCAAATGCAGATATTCTATAAAAACAGTTACTCTGATTCTAAAGCAGCCATCCAGACTCTAGACAGAAATCATGACATAGATAATCAGATTATTACAGAAATAAGACATATCTTGAATTTTCTTTATAAATACAACAAAACAATTAATTTTCAATGGATCTCTTCACTTGTAGGTATCTAAGGAAATGAAATGGCAGACTCACTAGCCAAGAGAAGAACAACATAAGACTTCAAACCACTTCTTCCAGACACACTTAAAAAGCATGTTTTTAAGAAATTAATTAAGAAATAAAGATCATTTTAAATCTGACCATGTTCCAAAATCAACAAGCAAACACAGGAATAACATTCAAGATCTTTGGCTTTGTAGAATTTCTTGCAATTCGAAAACGTTTTGTCAAAAATCACGTAAAGTGGTTGGGGAAAATTTCAGATTGCAGATATACCGTGATTACTTGGCACAACATCTACATAAAATATGCATCCTTTCCTGTGGCTGTATACTTAAAATTAGATAAAGATTCTCAAAAATGGGATCACAGGTAAGCAAACCTCTTATATACTTGTTGAATTTCTTTTTAACTTTTGAATTTTCAGTCCTCTTCTCTAAGAATGGTGTTTTTAAATTAGTCAACAATGAACAGTTCAATTACAAATTTAACTTTCAACGGCTCAAATTATATTACCTTTCGAATGATCCACTATGTACTTAATATTCTCTTTTACAGGCTCAATTTCTGTTTAGAACACGAGGCAGATTTTCCTGTTTTTTTACAAACCCTTTTTCTTATAAAATTTTCATAAATAATTAAATTTTTCTCCCTCTTAATCAACCAATCCAGGACGGGTTCAGTTTTGTACTTTGCAAGAATAGATGTACATATGATAAACCAACCTTTCAATTTTTTCTAACTTAAATGGCATAATCCTTATAACCGAATATGGTTCGAAATATTTTGTTGAGTTTTCTTCCCTGTTGGAATCCACACAAAATACAGAGGAATAAATTAATGTGAGTAGTCATGGATAAGAATTCGGATCTCCAATAAAATTAATAGAAATATATTCTTTTTAGTTCATTTAATTAGTAAGCATTCAATGATAAAAGAGAACTAAATTTGTTACAAATGTATGGCATTTACTTGTATGAAGTTATTCCAACCAGAACGGACAAAGCGTTCCCATAGGCCCAATAACTATGATTGATGAAACGATCTACAATGCCGTTTAAAATGAATTTTTAAAGCCATGTAAAATGTGATTTTTTTTATTTTATATGTATATAACTTTTCAAAACAAGTTTAAAGAAACTCAATAAATTTTATCTTAAGTACAAAAGTATTAACATTTAAAAATTATTTTAACTAAAACATTTCAATAAATAAGAATATGTACTTAATGAAGATTTTATTTCATCGTTAGCAGTCATTGTCCTGAATACATCTACCACTGTCGCACATATAGCCAACAAAAGTAATGTCAACAAGATAGTTCTGCAAAATAAAAATATACAGTTGATAAACATAAATTATATTACCAAAATTAATATTTTACTTTTATAAATTTCATAGAATTAAAATATAATATACCTTTTAATAACTAAATTCAAAATGTTACGAATTTCTCTCATATAGATAGAAAGTTATGGATTGATTTTTGTTAATTTGGATACACAAGTTTTAGGACACGGTAAAATTAAAACTCCATGCAATAAACAGAGATTTTGGTTCCCTTATAATATAACAGTTTCATAAACGTATAAGGATTTAGAATTTCAAAAGTTTTTTACATGTTAACAGCAGAAATATTCCTAATTTATTTCGCAGTACATCCAGTTTAATATTCCTGTTACCAAAAAACAAGAACAATAAAACCACAGATCGTAAAACTATAATTTTTTTATTACTCTTTTATATTTATTCATTCTTTTTTAAAAACTATTTCTCATTATTATAGCATTCCATTATCAATCCATATTTTATAGATCAAGTAATCCAACTTGAAATCTTTTAAGTTTGCTTTATTTTGAAACTTTTCCCTTTTATGAGCTTTCTATATATGAAGATATTCTAAAAACAAATATACTTTAAAAGAGTATTTGAATATTTCTATGAGGAGAACTACATTGTGGATCTAATAACAATAGAATAGAAGATATTTTCTTTTAAATTTATACAGTTAAAGTATACACTTCGGTGCATAATTTGGTTTATTTTTCTTTCAACAGTTATTTTTTTTCCATAATTAGGTTAGTCTAATTAGATCGGAACTTACATTTTAGAACATATTGTGAGCTACAAACATCTACTCTCGAGGTGGAAATAGAGAACTTGAAAAGTTGAACCGAAGGTTAAATAGCTAACCAATTTAATTTTAAAATATTGAATCACAAATTTAAAGATAGTGTTATCAAAATTTGACATAAAAATTAAATGCCTGTCACAAGTAATAATCAGAGACATGCCAAAATGTATATATTTTTAAAATGCATAAAAATAATAAAGAAATCCATTCCCTAATTTTTCAAAACATAAATTCCAATTTCTTCAATTAATGGAAAAAATAACTGTTTAAAATTTTTAAAACAATTGTATAAGTTTTTATTCAATTATTTGAAATTTAATTAGAAAATTTATTTTTAAATATAGAAGAACTATAGAGTTAAATTCTAAAGATATATTTCTTTATTACTTTGACTGAAAAAGAAATAACAAATCTTAAAGTATATAGAACAGCGAAAACACTTTTCCTTCAAATAACTTTAACAGAAAGCAATGACGGGCGGATTATAGTCCAAATTAAACGACATAAGTAAAACATGTTTTCATATTTTCTTATCTGCTGTACATGATCGCCAACTCCTGAAAATTCTTTACGAAGGTACATGTTTATAAAAGAGTCATAAGCTGTTATAGTATTAGTTTCCAGATAAAGAAGTAATCTCTTGAATAAAAAAAATGATTTTTAGAGGGAAGTTTGTTCTCTCTCTCAGCTTTAGTTAAATTGTGAAAAATTGTTGAATTTTTGCTTTTAGTATGGGCAAATAGGAAGATGAGTGAAGACTTCAAGAAGACTCCTCTCTCGTGATACATAAATAGTACATAATATCTATAAAAAATTCTTCAAGAAAGCATTTAAAGATTTAAAATTTATAATAAAGTATATAACTCCTACTGCCTGAATAGTTTTGATCTTTAGTGATCAAAACCACAAATATATTTTAATTTAGAGTTGATCACAATGATTTTCATGATGCATTAGACTTTCTGTATGTTATGTCCATGATAAAGTGTTGTTGCGGATATCTATAAGCCACGATATTTAATTATTTAAGAAACTCTGAGTTTAATATGTAATTTCTCTATTTGCCATATATATTTTCTTACTTTTAACCCCTTCCTGTAAAATGACGTATCTAGTTCGTCATTGGTTTTTCATACCATATCGCACAAGGACGAGCTACACTCGTCATGCATACTGTTAAATAATTAATTTAGTTTAAAATTTTTAGTGTACTGAATTTGGTAACACCTTTTTTACTTGTGGAAATATCGCAGATTCTATCACCTATTGTTTACCGTTAGAATTTCTTGGTACGAGTCACGGCCGAATTGTTGTTAGTGTGTAAGAGTTCATCCTTTTCAAAAATTTAGTGTGAGCATCGGTCAATATATATTTGTGTAAAAATATGTAATTATGAATATTAATTAAGAATATGTAAGAATTATAAAATGAAACAAGTTTTTTTAAATAAAAATTAAATAGTTATTTCATGCACACATTTTCATTATTAAGTCGTACCGGAAGGGGTTAATTTATAAAATCACATACTACTTACTCCCAAATGCGAAACTGATGAAAAAAAAATTGAGGCATTTAATTTTTAAAAACTTTTTGTACACAAGTGTAATGATTCTGATGAAAATTGTTTTTAACTATTTATAGAATTTCCAAAATATAATTTTAATAAACACAGGTATACCTTAAACATTTAAATCTGTCCTTCGAATTTAATGTAAAACTTTACCATTCCAAGAAACCATAACATAAGTATAATATAATAAAATGCAATTAATCAGCTGCATTTCTTCCTGCTAAAATAGAAATTACAAGGTTAAGTTTTAGAATATAATATCCTTAAGTTATCTCTAATAGTGTTTACTTATATTAATTACAATTGTGTAAAACTTTGCTTTCCAATATAATTAAAAATTACTTACAGTATATTCATTTGAGTGTTGCTGAACACAATTTTTTCAACTTTTGTCTCACAATTCGGGATGCTCACATTGAAGTCAGTTCCTGTTTGCTTGAATACTATATGAAAAGAGTATGAAAAACAATAATTACAACAAAAAATCACATGTGAAATAGAAGAACAAGCACGCAAATTAAAATGCAATATGTAAGATCTGATTTTTTATTTCGAAATAAATTAGTCGTGTGTGAATTTTCTTAATTTTTTACATATTTTAATTCAATGTCTACTTTTACCTTTCTTTTTTCTTTTCTGCAGTAATTAGTTGAATTTTTAATTAAGTTACATATACGTATTACAGTAAATGTAATTAACTAATTACATTATGGGAAATTACAGGTGATTATTCATATTCAGGTGATTATTCATATATTATATATATTATATTCCTAATCTTGGTAAAAGAGATAAATTATTGAATAATTATCATACTTTTATGATAGTTCAAAAATCCTCGTATAGGTACTGCAATAAAAGCACATAACTTCAAAAATCGTTCAGTCTAATTACAGCAAGGGTTATTTAAAAACTAAGAAATGTGAGCTCTTAGCCTATTATTAGTGGTTCCTATTGATGTCATTTTAATTTCGTGTTAAGTAAGAAAACAAAAGCGTAGTGAAGGTGTTTACTGCAATGTGATTTTGTTTTTTTAAATAAAATATTGTATAATGAATGATAAACATAAGCTTTTTAATTCCTAGCTATTAAAGTTATGGGCACTAATAAATGCGAATAGCAGTTTTCTGATACAAGAAACAATAATAACAATGACATAATAATAACAAGACACAAAAAGAACAATGTTAATAAAAATGTATGAAAACAAATGTAGTGGAAGAAAGAAAGATTATCAAATATTAAAACTAAACAATGTAATGAAATCAGACAATGCAGAAATACTTACCTTTCCTGTAAGAAAGATAAGTATTTCTTAATTATTTTTTAATAAGTATAATTTAATTATAATAAGTTATATAATTATAATAAGTATAATTTAATGTGTTCTTTGTTGTTTGCAGTGATTGGGCTTTATAGAGCATTCTTCTCTACAACTGAAAGTAGTAAGACCAAATGCGAAGATTTTTCCTACTCTTTAATGACAGTCTGTCATTAAATAATACAAAAAATGACAACGACAGTCTAGAAGACATAAAATATGTCGTAGTCACTATGTCCTCCAAGTAAGAGGTTACCGCTTGGGTGTCAGGCAAATTCTAAGGGTCTTTTTTTTATGCTTGCTTTTAAATTGTGAAGACCTACCTACTTTCAAAGTCATGATGGCATGCCCAAATTGGGTTGAAATTTCCAAACGTTAAAGTTTATTCGGGTAATACTGGTGACACAGTGAAGCTATGAGTGTCAGATGTAGACAGAACAATAGGCTGTCAATGAAATTCATTAGCGGTGACATAAGAAGTCTAAATAAATTTATATCCTTTAGGAACAAAACAAGGAAAATATTCACTTTAATCAACCAGAAAAGGGTTCGTAATTCGTAAAGAAAAACTTATATTCCTTGAAGATGTTTCTGATTAAACAATATCTCCAAGACAATGTGTTAGAAAAAAATCTTTCTAGAAGTCGGGGATATTAAACATGTGTAGCTAGGGATAATGGAAATGTAAAAAGTCTCAAAAACTTATTCTAAATATTATATTCCAATGCTCACAAAAAACAAAATAAGAATAAAATATAAGTAAGCGCTTTTATATATTTTCAAATATGAATTCAGTTTGTTTTTGATATTAAACTGTTTTATAAAATTTCAATGATGTAAATTTTTTCCTTTATTCCGGTTTTCGTTATTTGAAAAGCTATAAAAATTATCTTGAGAAACCAGTTATTATTTAATTTGAATTGATAATTTCTTTAAATAAAAATAAAGTTTTTTCTGAAATAAGAAGCTACACTTTATCTTCTGTAGTATTTTGTACCTTCTTTTTAATGCCTCTTACGACATTATACAATTTAAATTATACAATTGTCTATATTTATAATACATGAGTTTTAAAACTCATGTATTATAAATATAGACAGGTGAAAGTAAGTTACAAATGGGCTACTTTTTTGTAAGTTTTCAATAATTTCATTTAAATATTCAATAAATCATCACATTTAATCCTATTTGTCCAGTTTAGTGATGATTTATGAATAATCACAGTTTGTTTTCAAATAATCTCGGCGATAATCATTTTTACAAGAAAGGAACACGCACAAACACATATATAATTGATTTTGTATTAAGAATATTTTAATCCAAAGTTCATAGATGTAGATTAAAACAATAGTTTTAAAATATTTATATAAAATCCTATTTGTATTTGCTCTCCAAATTTTTATATGAGTTTGAATCCAGAAAGACTGCGCGAAATGGAGTGCATCTTACGATATCAGGATGCCAGCCTGTTGCTGTAAAAAATGCTGAACATTGGTACTAATCGTATCCACTAATCCCGTACTAATCGTATGCACATGTTAACAGGTATATTTTGTGTGAGCATAGCATGAGTGATAGTTTAGCGCATTACAAGCTATACTTTAATACATTTAGTCTGCTAGCACATTTCGGTGTCTACTCCTGCAATTGAACGTTGGTGATTAGAATGTCAGCAGAGCCCATTGCTTCATTTACCATTTCCTTAAAACCACAAGAGTTTGCACAGCCAATAAATGTAATAAACGGCAGACAGGGATAATGAAATGAAACTAAATTGCATTTTTTGAGGAATCCTGTATCAGCAACACCAAGATGTCTGGATTCGTTTTTGGAGATCTGGTCCCGATTTGATTGTTATGATCCAGAATCTGTTATTATGGCTTACGGCAATATCGGATTTCTCTCAAACGCATCTCTCTTTTATGCATTGTCGATACGCTGAGCAACCACCGCTGCATCTCTGAGGCATTGGAGGCCGATGTCCTCTTATACATTCAGTACTATCCACCAGCCATATTCTAGAAGGATAATGTTCAACCACACTTGAAAAACAATGTTCAAGAGTTTTTCATTGTCCATCACCTTAAATTGCTTCCTTGTCCTGCTTATTCCCCATTTTTTTTTTAAATAAAAAATCTACGTGGTTAATGGAAGCCCAGCTTATGTCAGTGGATACAAATTACTATATCAGATAAAGCTTCATTATATGGAAAAATCACATGGACTGCTATACCCTAGATGTATCCAGATCCTCTTTGTTCTTTGTCAGAGCTTGTGGCAGCGTTATAGTCAAAAAGGACTACTACATCTACAGATTTAGTCATTTTCCATATACTGCGCAGAAGCTATAATTTCTTTCCTTTGCTCTTTGTATAACGTATTATCAGCCTATACATTTAGCTTTGATAGTCTTTTATCCTTCTTAGAGTTATATTTTAAATTGCCAACAGTATAGTTAAAAACTTAAATTGAATGTTTAAATATTTATGCAATTTTTTTTTACGTGACAAATTATCGACTTTAAATTTTTGTATTTCAAATGATCAGATTTTTTTTATTTCAGAGCAAAATTTGTCACAAAAGAATTCATTTCGTCAGCATTTGACTGAAATAAACAAAAAGTATACTAATGAATTGTGCATGATCAAAAAAATATCAATAACTATATATTGTTGTAAATATAATTTCAAATTGTCACCGATTAAAGTGTATAGGGTACAACTAAGTTAAATGAAGTAGAAAATATTATATAACAAACTTCAGATGGATTTACCTGCTGATACAAGTTGCTTTACATCTTCGGCACTACAAGTGGATGGAACACAAACACTCGTTCGAGGACACGCAACATAACTAAATGGCCCGACTTCCATTAGAGTTTCTATAGTCTATGAAAGTTAAAAAGCATTTAATTCATTATATTTTCTATAAATCTATCATTTTTAGGATGATATTTAATAAAAAATATTATCAAACATATCAAATATTAAATGAAAATTTAGCAATTCATATTTAAACGGCAAATTTCGAATTCTTTTGTTCCTGTAAAAATAGTAAATACTAAAACTTTATAAGAAAATGCATTCAAATATATGTTCTAATTTGAACTTCTTACTCTATTACATGTGATATTTAATATATGGTACATGCTTCAGATGCTTAGTATAATTGAACTAATGTTCATAGTCCTTTTAATCCGTGTGAAATGGTTGAAAATAGTCAACCAGAGAAAATTATGTTTAATTTTAGAAACTTTATAATCTCTAATTAGACAGGTCTATCTTCTTTAAGGAGAATTATTAATGTGGATATTTGATGTCTTTGGAATAAACCTCATTGTTCAACCATTATTTTTTTCAAGGAAAGTTATTTATAAAACAATGTGATTAATGTGCATGCAGCTCTTCAAACCATTCGAGGTTACAAAATATTCTGAACTTATATTAAATAGAGCAGCCAATGGCTAAGTTATTCCTGAATCCTGGGCTGTTGGTCCCGGGTTCAAATCCCGGTTTGACTAGGGACGTTTCTTCTGCCTCTCTCTCTCACTATCTCTGTTTATCTTTGTCCTTTCTTCTTAATAAATTATAAATTATAACTGCATCATACGTCTAAATTAAAACAGCATCATTATTATTATTTTATGAACAACAAAAGTTATAAAAGTATTAAATCAGTTGTTGAAATATATTTTAGAACCCCTATCACAAGAGACTCATACATCAAAAATTAGATCTTTAATTAATTAAGCCTGAACACGTTGAATACCATCACAAATAAAGACAAACAAAAGATTCATGACGGAAGTTATTACTTCGTAAGAAACTAGGATATTAAAAGTTATACTATAAAGTACATTTGTTTGGTTTTCTTGACATTTTTTTGCAAACGAAGTCTAATTAGACTATTGTAAAAATATCCTATAGTTTAAAGTAGATTCCAGACCAGTACAAACACTCATGACTGAAGTGGAATTCAAATCCAAAAGTTGTGGAACCATTCAGCAGCCAGCGGAGCTACACTACTGACCATTAAAATTGCTACACCAAGAAGGCGACATGCTACAGACGTGAAATTTATACGAAAGGAAGAAGGTGTTGTAATACGCAAATGATTAGTTTTTCAGCGCATTCAGACAAAGCAGGCGTCAGTAGCGACACCTACATTGTGTTTAAATGAGGAAATTGTTCAGCCGGTTCCTCATACACAAATTGCATTTGAACGTTGTTGCCTGGTGAAACGTTGTTGTGATACCTTGTGACGTGGTTTAACGATCCATTACGGCCACGCAAGAAGGAGAAATGCGTACCAGCACGTTTCTGACTTTGATAAAGGTCGAATTGTAGCGTACCGGGATTGCGGTTTATCTTACCGCAGTATTGCTGCTCGCGTCGATCGAGATCCAATGACTGTTAGCAGAATATGGAATTGATGGGTTCAGGACGGTAATACGGAACGCCATGCGGGATCTCAACGGCCACCTATCACTAGCAGCCGAGAAGACAGGCATATTATCCGCATGGCCGTAATGGATCGTGCAACCACGTCACGAGCCGTGAGTCAAGAAACGGGGTCGTTTGGAAGACAACAAGTGTCTGCACGAACAGTTCGACGACGTTTGCAGCAGCATGGACTCTCAGCTCGGAGACCATGGCTGCGGCTTCCCTTAACGCTGCGTCATAGACAAGAGCGCCTTCAATGGTGTGATCAACGACGAACCTGGGCGCGCGAATGGCGAGACGTCATCTTTTCAGATGAATCCAGGTTCTGTGTACAGCATCATGATGGTCACATCCGTGTTTGGCGGCATCGTGGTGAACGCACACTGGCAACGTGCATTCGTCATCGTCATACTGGCCAATCACCTGGCGTGATGGTATGGGGTTTCCATTGGATACACTTCTCGTCCACCTCTTTTTCGCATTACTTTGAACAGTGCACATTACATTTCTGGTGTGTTACGACCCGTGGCTCTATCCTTTATTCGTTACCTGCGAAACCCTATGTTTCAGCAGGATAATGCCCGACCGCATGTTTCCGGTATTTTACGGACCTTCCTTGATACGGAACATGTTCGGCTGTTGCCCTGGCCAGCACGTTCTCCAGATCTTTCACCAATAGAAAACGTCTGGTCAATGGTTGCCGAGCGACTGGCTCGTCACCAAACGCCAGTCACTACGGTTGAGGAACTGTGGCCTCGTGTTGAAGCTGCATGGGCATCTGTACCTGTACATGCAATCCAATCTCTGTTTGACTCAATGCCTAGGCGTATAACTGCTGTTATTACTGCCAGAGGTGGTTGTTCTGGGTACTGATTTCTCAGGATCTATCCAGCCAATTTTTATGAAAATTTAATCACTTGTTATTTCTAGTATAATATATTTGTCCAATAAATATCATTTTATTATCTGCATTTCTTCCTGGTGTAGCAATTTTAATGGCCAGTAGTGTATACAGTACAATGCAACATAAAAAAAAATTCTGAAAGTCTCAAAACTGCAAATCAGAGAGCTTTAATGAAATATTTGATTATAAATGTCTAAAAAGCGGCACGAAAAAGGTCCACATGACATTTTATGCTTTAGGAGAAAATTAATTCTGAGAACTTTCAAATGTATAAACAGTGTATATACCTTATTTACACTGTTTAGAGGAAAACGCTCCTTTTGACTTTATTCGCCCAGTCTCAGACGAACTTGGTTTCGTCAAGTGTCATAATGAATAACAACATACTTCAATAGTTGGTGGATTTGGATCTCATCTCAAATTCACGTTGGTTTTAACAACTGTTTGTAATATTTATAAATATACGCTAAATGGCAGTCTCCAATAAAATGTACCTTTATGTTCAAGAAAAAAATGACCCTACGGGAATGCATAAATTTAAGAACCCTTTAAAAATGTATGATTGAAAAAATTGTTTGCCAAGTATGTCCTCTGTATCGATGAATATCAAATGAGCAATAAGCGTAAGATGATAATACGTGCTTGGCTGCTTTATATCTTTTTAGTAAACTTAATTTTCTCTTTACAAAATTTAGTATCTTTACGTATAGGCATGATTAAACTGTTAAGTTGGGAAGTTTTAGGCCAATTATATTGATTCAACATTTCCCAATTTTGTAAAAGATAATAGTCTTCAGACAAAACGATATGAATTCCCCACTGAAATAGATTTAGATTAATTCATCGTTTGATATTATAGGAAATATATTAACAAGTCTCTCGCCTAAATTGATGTGTATCATTAGAAAACGTCAACCTTAAATTTGAAAGATGAATCTGCTAAGTTAAAAAAAAAAAACTCACAAAAATCTTATTTGATGGCAGATTTCTTCATAACAAAAAATTATTAAAATTATTATTAATTTTTTTTAATAAATAAATAAACAAATGATACATAATATATAAAGTATACAAAAAATATATGTTATAATGGTCGATTAAAAAATGTTTCACGAATTCCATTTTAAATGAATGATTATAACAAGAAAATAAATTCTATATATAATTAAAATTTATCGTCTTGAAAAATACACTTAGAATATTCAATAACTAATTTTTTTTATAAAATACGCTTTCATTAATTTTATGGAATAACTAAACATTATTCATGGGCTCTTTAATGAAGCGTATACAAATAAAACGTAATGGTAGTTTCATGTTATTCATGATAAAACTCAATTTTGCATCTCCTTTTCTAATTTTAACAAAAAAATTATTACCTTATCATCTTTTAACTCATTGGTTGAATCGGTATTTTCCGAATGGGTTGGATGTAATCTTTTAGTAAGAATGGGAAAGATATCTACTGCGCAGTATTGACCTTGAAAATGATTTGGAAAAGAAATTGAGAGACATTCGTCATAATCTCCTAAGGACACCATGCTGCCCATGAACAAACCACTAGGAATTTTACCTGATGAATCCAACACTGAAAATAAAGGACATTTATTTATTTAAAAAAAATATGGGATTGAATTCAGTGAGACAAATATAGAGTCTCTTTTTTGTGCTTATGAAAATGTGCATGAAAGGAATTATTTGGAATCTAGGAACAAATCACTAGACTGATTTCTTACTTATTAAAATTCCAAATAAATCACATTTTTTCAAGAGTTTAAATTTTTAAATCTTAGTTAAGAATTTAATTAAACATTTTAAGTGCAGATTGTTTCTAAATGTTTTTATAATTTTAATAGAAAACAATCATTGTGGTTTCTCAAATTGTTGTCAACAAATTGAATTCATTATTTTAACCCTTCTTTGCATAATGGTGGAAATTTCCATCATAACCTATAATGCCCAAAAATTATATTAAAGAACAAGTTCACTTTAATTTGATCGTGTTTGGATACCTTTTTAATGTCCATTGCATAAAAAGAAACATAGCTGTCAAAAATAAACAAGTGTCATTGTCAGTAAAACGAGCTTAAAGTTGTCTCATTCCACTGTTTGTTGTAGTTGCAATAATCGTATGATTTCGTTTATAATTTTGTTTTATTATATTAGAGTTTTTATTGCTAAAAAATTGAAAATGAGTGGAAGAAAGGTTTGTAACACGTGTTTCTGTTATTTTCCTCTATTATTTCTATTTAGTACTAAGCTATTGATCTAATTTTGGATGATGATGGAAATTTTTACCATATTGTTTTCTGCTAAATTTATACTATAAATATATATTAAGATTTTTTTAACCATTTTTCCTTTAATTTTGAATATGAATTACATCAACTTGATTAATTTCACCAATAAAGAAAAAATCATGCAAAGAAGGGTAAACAGTTGTTTTCCCCTAGTCTTAGTTCAGTTTTAGTTTGAAGTTTAAAGTGTTATTTTCTAAAATATATTAATATTCCCATTTTCTTTGGAATACTAGCATGCTTTATTTAAAATTTGCTGCGCATTTTGCAGAATATTTTTCACGTCAATTTAGCAAACAATGAACAATTTCAAAAATTTCGACTGTTAAAAAATCAATTACAACATAAGTCTTGATAAAGTATTTTTTACATTTGCATTTCACTCTAAAATGATTAATTTTAATTCCTGCTTATTTTCATGTCAATTATTTTTTTACAAAAATTTTATCAATATAACCACCAATAATTCTGTAACAATAGCCTAAAATTTTTTAAGGGTCATGATCTCTAATTTATTAAATGAATAAAATCCAGTTAGGTGACTCTAACAATTCATATTATTCTTCACTTCATCTGAGGTATTCCTCATATTTATTTCTAACTTATTCTGAAACTCATTCACCAAATCGGAAATTCATTCACAATGTAAATAGAAGTAATAGATTTAAAATGACAAATAATCCATATTTCTCAGTTGACGAAGTATAAATGAATTCCATTTCAACTAAGTTTAACCAAGCATTTTAAAGAATATTTAGCTTTAATGATACAAATATTTTTTTTACGTTTGATTGTATTTCAAGGGATTAGTTATTTACAGATTTCGAAAACATTTGAAAATTTACAGTCGTGAAAACAATATATTTTCACAAATTTCATGCTTTCTTTTAATATCTTAAAATAAAATTGGAGCAGCTCACTCCATATTGCCAGTCTAGCTGGCACAAGA
>JAPDSC010008910.1:0-14422 GCA_026290005.1 Latrodectus geometricus | reverse complement strand
TGATATTTCCATTTAATGAAAATGCCAACATTGATGGAGTATCTGAAAAAATAGGACATTTAAGACACATCACATCAGTCACGGTCGAGGAAGAAATTATTAAATTAAGATGCGATATATTTCTTAAATCCAGAACATATTTAGTGGTAGTGATTTTTGGAAATTAATTTCTGAGGAAACCTTTTCACATATTTACAAATTGATTTTGTATTTGAAATCACACTTTGGATCGAGGTATCTTTGGGAATCTGCTTTTTCAAACATGAACAAAAAACAAACATTGGTCGTATTTAACAGACGAACATTTAATTTCGTGTTTAAGCATTGCAATAAGCTCTTGCCAGCCAGCTACAATATGATAAATTTGTTGTAGATATGCAGTGCCAAATTTTAACCAAATGAAGTGAATAGGATGGTCAGTTTTTGATATATGAATAATTTAATTATTTTCGTCAGAAAATTTTTATTTTTTAAATATTAATATTAAGGTTATTTTTTTAGAAAAATTACATAATTTACCATTTTTTCTTGTTACCGAAAATAATTATGTACGCTAATTTCGCTCTGCCATTGGTAGACCGCCAGCGATTTTTTAAATATGGAGTAGACCCCAAAAGTTTGACCACCCTTGATATATATATATACTAAATTTAATACAACAAGACAAATCCTGTAATGTTAAATTTTATATATTGATACTAATGCAAATAAATATCGTATTTCCACAGGAAAAACACAGTAATTTAAAATATTAAAGGTTCATGACATGATACACCATTATCTTTCAGTTGTTCAGAAGATATTGTTTACCGCCAATTCATATCCATATTTATTTACTTATAATATAGAAATCGTATTTCTTAATTACCAAAATAATATACTTTGATATCTCGTAAATCTTTTAAATGCTGAAAGCCTAGTAAATGAACATTAAGAGAAAAATTTTCGTAGATAGACGGCCCTATTAACTTGTCTGAATAGAGGAAATTGGAAAATTTACCATCAGCTAATCTCATTAGTGGAATACATATCTTCTGTTGCTAAACAGTTACAGAAGTCGAAATCAGGAAATTGCATTCTTAAAAGAGTGCAGTATGAAAACTAGGTGACCTTTCTAAAATGCAAGAGAAATTAGGTAATACATTTTGGTAAGCAGCAAAGTTAACTTTAAGTTTTTATTAAAGAGCACATTTCGTATTTAAGGATATTTTTGACTATTTTATCCTTAATCTTCCCGCAGAGTATTTTTGTGCTTCCTCTTTCAATTCAATTGTTCAGATGAGCAATTCAACATATATCGAGGTAGAATGATATTAGTTTGGGGAAAAAGAAATCCATTATTTTTACGTGAACTTTTTGTAACTTCTTTCAGATTCGCTTTTTAAAAAGGTTTAAAACAGTTTTCATGTAGATTTTTAGGACGACTGCTGACATGCTGTCAAGTTTGATAATTTTTGATATTTTATAGACATTCTCGACGATGTTGTATCCATGCGAGATGCATCTTTAGAATCCAAATACCCGAACGGAATCGACGAAACCAAAATTGTGCATAACTGGTTGTTACAGTCATATATAGGATGATAAACACCTTTCACAATTTTAGTCACCTGGTTAGCATGTTCGCCATTATAAAAGAAAAAGTAAAATGTTTCGAATTTTCTGTTTGTTGTCTTCTATTTTTGAAACCTTGTACTCATAACTGAATTAATCAAACAAAAAACCGCAAGAGGATATTTTAGTGTCAAATGTCACCTTTCCAACGAGCATAAATTTAAAATTGTTTGATAGATACCTCACGAGACAGCGATCACTACAGACGTCTACCGAAAAAATAATGGATAACTTTTTCCTCAATCTAATATATATAAAGCAAGTATGAGTGGTTCCAGTGGATGAAAATTCCCCTTTAAGAGTCCTGTTTAATTAAGTCCTCTAGTACAAACATTTCCAAAGATTGACCAACAAATCTAAATTTTTAATATTCTGTGATAGCTTAGTAATTCAAAATTTTCTTACATTGATTGCACACTTAAGTTGTTGATTACAACTTAAATATATTTTTGCATATTAACAACTTAATAAACACACAGAAAATGTAATTAAAGAAAATTGTGCAAAAATCACATAAGACAATTGACTGTTTCAATAATTTGTTCTATGTTTTAACATTTGGATAAGAATAATGTGATATCCTATTAAAAATGTAAATTTTATAATTGAAAACTAAATTGTTAATTTATTTTGAAATTTTCTATTTTTCGTACTTTTTATGAAAATATAAAACAATAATTTTTTAAGTTTCAACATCTTAGCTTTGTATGATTGTTAAAAAATAAATTACCACATGCGCCTTCATATTATATTTTTTCATTCGCTATTTACTCGAAAATGTTTATTTTTAATTCCTGCTTATTTCCATGTCAATCATTTTTTATAATAAATTTATAATAATTTTATCATGCATCGGTTAATTATTTATGTATTTTACCGAATTGAAAATTGAAATGTTTTCAAATTTTAATTGCTATACTTTATAACATATGGTACGAATATGATTTGGTACTGAAATGGTTATTCACTGAACTGAGTCTAAATTCAAGACGCACAGTGATCTACACGTTAGAATTTCTTATATTAGTTTGGGGAAAAAGAAATCCATTATTTTATGTAATTTGTAGAACTTTATGTAACTTCTCTTGGATTCACTTTGTAAAAAGGTTTAAAACAGCTTTCATGTTGATTTTTAGTTCTTGCGCGTTACGACTGCTGACATGCGGTTAACTTCGATCCTTTTTGATATTTTATAGGCATTTTCGACGATGCTGTATCCACCTGTGGGGTGCATCACTAACATCAAAAATATCCGAACGGAATCGACGAAACAAAAATTGTTCGTAACTGGTTGTTGCAGTCTTATATAGGACGATAAACACCTTTCACATTTTTAGCCACCCGGCTATCTTTTTCGCCGTTACAAGAGAAAAACGAAAATGTATCGAACTTTCTGTTTGTTGTCTTCCACTTTTAAAACCTTGTACTCATAACTGAATTAATCAAACAAAAAACCGCAAGAGAATATTTTAGTGTCAAATGTCACCTTTCCAACGAGCATAAATCTGAAATTGTTTGATAGATACCTCACGAGATTTCGATCACTACAGACGTCTACCGAAAAAATAATGAATTACTTTTTCCCCAACCTAATATATCAATGTAGTTATACTTTCGAAATCAATATAACCGATATTTTTTATTGTTTTACAATCTAATCCAATAAATTTGATCAAAATATAGTGAAATGGATAGAATTATCTCATATGCATAGAATAAATTTTAAAATCATAGAAAATTTCTATTTAATGAAAAAACACAATCCAACTTACTTTTAAATGCCCATATCTTCCTCTCTTTGATGCCATAAAAAAGCTTCAAAATTCCTTTCGTACAAGTTGATGTTATATTCACTTCCCGAGATATCCGGAATGCGTATGATACAAAATTTTTCATAAACGCCGCAATATATTCTTGAGAGAAAAAGCCCGATTGTTTCCCGTTTTCGTCTTCATGTTCCAAAAATTGAGGTGCTTTAATTGCATGTTTCATTCCTTCAGAATGAGATTCCTTTATTAAAAAGCACATGCTTAACGCTATCGATACAAGTAAACAAAACATTTTCCTGTGAACGTAATGCTTCATAATGACTTCGGACAAAAATTTTACAACAAATGTAAATCACTTATTTATTTCACCAACTGGATATTCAAAAAAATATATATTATATTCTCCAAAATAATTCCTTGCAACTATTAGTTCAGAAGGTACATTTGCAGGAGGATTGAAATTTTTTTATATTTCTGACGTTCAAGAATTTTTATTTTAATATTAGAATATAATTTTAAAAATTGATAATGTAATAAAAAAAATTAAACAATTGAAATTAATTTAAATTATTTTGCTTTTATATCTTAGTCTCAGAGTCATTAATCAATTATGGTGTCCAGGAAAATACTTTTTTTCCGCTTATGAATCAAAAGATAAAAAATATTTTCGAAAGTCTTATCTTTATACAGATTTTGAAATTACTTGCGAAATTTTTGATGAAAAAAATCTATTTTACGTCACCGAGAGACTTAGGAATGACTTAGAGTAACCAGCTGCCACATGGTTGCCAGGAAAAAAAAGTAAGAATGTTTCTAACTTCTTTTCCATGTTAAAAATGTTTCTTTTTAATAAATTTAACTTAAGTTTTTTTGTTGATTCTATATTCAACTGAATAAAAAATTATTCAGAAAAAAAATTACAAGAAAATTTACTTCTATATGGTTTTGGCCCCAGTAACTTTATATACACTAAGACAAACGAGACCGGGATCTACACTTTAAGGTGGATTACAAACGACAACAAACATCCAAGACCATGGTGGGATTCTAGTCCATGACCTATTGAGCCGAAAACAAGAGCAATTCATATAAGAGCAAAAAAAAATTTAGATTGCCTTAAAATATCATTCTGAATGGAAGAAATATTAGTTTGGGGAAAAAGTTATCCATTATTTTTTCGGTAGACATCTGTAGTGATCGCTATCTCTTGAGGTATCTATCAAACAATTTCAAATTTATGCTCATTGGAAAGGTGACATTTGACACTAAAATATTCTCTTCTGGGGTTTTTTTTTTTTTTTTTTTTTTTTTTGATTATGAGTACACGGTTTTAAAAATAGAAGACAACAAACAGAAAATTCGATACATTTTAGTTTTTCTTTTATAATGGCGAAAATGCTAACCAGATGGCTAAAATTGTGAAAGGTGTTTATCGTCCTATATATGACTGTAACAATCAGTTACGCACAATTTTGGTTTCGTCGATTCCGTTTGGGTATTTGGATGCTAAAAATGCACCTCGCATGAATACAACATCATCGAGAATGTCTATAAAATATCAAAAATTATCAAACTTGACAGCATGTCATCAGTCGTAGCTTCGCACAAGACCTAAAAATCTACATGAAAACTGTTTTAAGCCTTTTTACAAAGCGAATCTGAAAGAAGTTACAAAAAGTTCACTTAAAAATAATGGATTTCTTTTTCCCCATATTTATAATATTATATACATATATAATATTATTATAATGGCGAAATATTATATACATATATAATATTATTATAATGGCGAAATATTATATACATATATAATATTATTTATAATATATTAAATATACATACATGCATACATACATATTTATAATATATGAAATATACATAAATATTAAAAATACATACATATATAATTTATAATATAATATACCACATACATAATATTTATAAAATGTAGACGTAAGGTGCTATGAGGTTTTTTTCATAATACGGAAAATTGTTGGAGAGTTGTGGGTCATCTCGTTCCTCCTTGCCGAGGATATAAGCTTTCTCATTACCCCCTCGATATCGGCGCGTGCAGAAGAAATCTTGGGTATACTTTCTTCTAAAATTAAAATCGTTACTATAGTATCAGATGATATAAGTTATTTCTATTATGAATATGTTTAATGAACAAGATGAAGCTATTTTTATGTGGAGTATTTCTATAAATATCCTTAGAAATAGATAATATAAATGGATTTTTCAAAAGACAAAAAAATAAAATAATAATATATCTAAATTTGATGCACAAATATCTGTGGGTCTGTGAATTATAATAGAAATATAAATACTAGATAAAAAATATTAAAATCAACTATATATTTAATAATTTCATGTAAATTCCAAATATTTAATGTAGTACATGAATTTTTAACCTAAATTTGTAGAATATTTCAGAAAATTTAGACTCTTAATAAATATTACATTTATAAAAACTTAAAATGATATTGGAATCTAAAAAATAGTTTTAAATTTGAAACTCAGTTTCCTCTTAATCGCAAAATGACATAAATTAAGAAATCGTAACAAACACACATTAACCAGTTTTTAAGCTTCAAATATTCTTTATAAAAAACTTACAAATAACTTACAAATAAAATTCTTTTAATATTGTATTTTAAATACTTTGCATAATTTCTTTGAGATATCTACTCAATTTCACGCTTAGCGTGTAGTGATGATTATTTTAAACTTCGGAGATGACATATTTTTCTCTTTTTTTCATCATTCTCATCCTTTGATTATACATAATTTCCATCAATTAATATTTATTATATGTTTTATCTGGGTATTTTAGGTGCCTTTAATAGTTAATTTAAAAAGTGAATAATCTTTCTCCTACATTAGTTGAATTTTTGTCACGAAAAACCCAAAAGATGGTATTTGTTTTTACTCCAAAAACTTCGTGATCAGATAAAATCTAGTATATTTGTTTAATTCTTTTCAAGCAAGGATTTATTTTTTTCTCTCTAGTCTGTAACAGATGTAGATGGAATTAATGGCAACATATGTAATGGGCAACCACAAAAGATGCCTTTCTTGCGCAGACAGTAGTTGTACCTTCGCATTAAAAAGAAAAGACCAATCAGAAGATCTCATAGATCCTTCCACTTTCTTAGATATCATTTCGTATCGAAGACATTATGACCATAATATATTTCACGTGCTCCGATCTTTGTTATTGAATATATAAGATCGTTTACCGGGACAGGAATAGAATACAATTGACGAAATTCTTGGACATTGAGAATGATGCTCTATCCAACTAGATTACACGTTCTTATTAATGAAAAATGTTATCATTTATATATGTCATATAAAAAATGCATGTAATAAAAACCAACATACCTAATAGAAATATAATAATGATTGCTTTATTGGGACAATAGAATCTGCTATGCATTCAGCTGATAATTATGTAGATAGTTTCTAAATATATGATATATAAAAACGAGATAAGTTTCTATAGCATTGAATTTCCAGTTATAATTATTTAGCACAACGTGGTGAAAAGATAGGCAATATCAATGTTCTTTACTTTAACGAAAAGAGGAACAATCATTACTGATGATAAAATACATTTCAAAATTAATAAGTGGTCAACTATCTAATCATAATTGAAGACGATGCACTAGTGAACGATGTTGATTATGCCTCCAATGTGAAAACGATCCGAAGAATCATCAAATAAATTGTAATAAAAATCAAGCGGTTAAAATAATAATATCTGCAAAAAATGTTCTGTAAAATTCAAAAGTTATCATAAATCCTTAAGTATACCTCTTGTAAGGAATACAGATTTTAAATGCATAACAAACAAGATAGATACTTGTTAGCCAGAAGAAAACGAATCCTACACAGAAAAATATCAACGTCACGAATCCATGAGTTTCTCTGTTTGTATCAAATATAAAAAAAAAGACTACAAACCACTCCTTAAGCATAGAAGTTCTATTAATGTATGTGTGACACATTACATTTTGAAGTACTGACAAAGAAAAGTTATGATAACAACTTTCCAATCAAAATAATAGCAGAAGATGAATAGCCCTATCAAACAACTGACAAATGTCACCTATTATTATAAAAAAAGACCCGACACCATATTCAATCAGGAAAGACAAAGACTACTGAAAGGTATGAGATCATGACCATTTAATCAATCCATAAAAATGTGAATCAAATTATAGAAATCCATCTCACAGTTTATGCAATTTAATGTAATAAAAACCAACATACCTATAATGTACCAAAACTCTTCCTATATTTTAGTTTTATTCTTAAATGTTTCTAGTTACGATTCTCATTATACATTATGAATTATAAAAGATCAAGGAGGGGATAATAGACCAATTGACGTTTCCAAACATGAAAAATACATTTCATCCAGTATGGAGGTTGGTAGGAAAATAGATATCAACGATGGAATAAAAATGTGGCTTTGGGAATATATCGGAGATTTGTAGGTTCATTTGGGTTCACTGCTAGTAGCATTGACACCTTACGAAAGAATATTAAGGAATTATAGGCTAAATATTTCCCCAAGGATAAATTGGATCTTGTTAACGGAAAGATGTATATCCATATGATTACATGGATTCATAGGGAAAATGTGGAGAAATTCAATTACCTAGCAAAAAAGAATTTTATAAGAAAATGAGTGAATCAGATTATCATGAGGAATATAATTATGCTAAAATTATATGGAAAACTCTCACTGTTGAATTAATTTTTCTATGGTGTTTTGATTGGATGTTTTAAGAAGGATGACAGAAATTGCTATGTCTTCCAGTCTTCACCACTGAGTGAATCTTTCAAATAGGATTATGCACTCAAAAAGATTTCACCATTATCTCTAAATACCAGAAAATTTCGGAACATTTCAGGAAAGCATGAAAAATACTTTGATTTTAAAAACCTATCCAGGTTTTAAAAAATGTCTGGGAAACTTTTGGAAAGGCATACATATTTATTAGCCTAGAGAGCTATACTTCTTTATCAAACACTGAGTGAATTTCAAAAATAAAATCAAGAAATACTTTAATTTTGAATTTACCATCACTGAAGTAAATGAAGAAACGTCCCGGACACCTAAAACTTAAACGACATTTAGAAACACTTCATAGTGATTATGTCAACCAATCCTTCGAGTAAAAATTTGAATCATGAAAAAGAAACGAAAAGGGGAAAAAACATATTTTTGAAATACTCTCTTGTGAAAGAAAAAACCTTAGTTGCCTCTTAAAAAAAGTTTCATATGAAATAGCCAAAATGCTAAATATCTATCTTGAAGTATTTTGTTTTGTATGTGTATGTGTGTTGCTTTTCTTTCAGTATGTCAATAAATTTTTAAGCAACATTTTCTCTCTGTTTTTGTACACGCTCTCTACAGATTGGTGATTTGTACACGCTCCCCACAGGTTCAGAATTGCTGATTTATTTAAAAGTCAATTTTTTATGGTTCAGCAAAAAAATTGTATCATGTTTTAAAAAAAATGTCTACAATATTTTATTTTAATATTTTAGATGTATTGTCATCATATCATCTGATTAAACTGGATTAAGTTACATGATTTCAATATTTAAAATTTTGCAAACATATTTTAATTATACACATTTGCAAATAATGTATACAATTTTGCAAAGTAAATTAAATTATTCATTATTAGGTCTAATTTATGTGTGCAAAATGCTTAAATTGAGTATTTTAAAATTAATATTTATGATTTAAGTTAAGAGCAAACACACAACTAATTTTACTGCAAAAAATATGTATAGAAAAGAATAAAATGTTTGATAGATTTATAGAAAAAAAATCAACAATTTCTACTCGTAACATGAAATTAAACAGCAAAATTTGGAACTGAAGATGACAGTTTATGTGGTTCAATCTTATTAGTTTAGCAAAATTATATTTTCAGTAGTAAAGTACAAGTGAAAGATTTCAAACTCAAAAAATAAATAATATTCCTATTTTGTTATTCGGTATAAGATTCCTTAGTTAGATTTTTCTTTAGTTTAATCAAAGCCTAATAGTATATATTTTTACAATTAACTAACTTTAATAAATGTAGAATACGTTAAATATTTATCTAGTTAAAAATCAAAGATAAAATAAATTTACTCAAACAACTTTTAGATACAAATAGTAACATAAATTTAAACTTTTTAAAATTAATTACAATTAATAAATTAACAAAATTTTAATTTTAAGTGAAAAGTTGAGGCATTATTAAATTCAATTAATCATTTTTTTTAATTATCTTAAATAATAACTTATAACTATACCAGATTTGATGAAATATAGCATCAAAAATACCCGAACGGCTTCGACGAAACAAAAATTGTACGTAACTGGTTGTTACAGTCTTATATAGGGTGATAAACACCTTTCACAATTTTAGTCACCCGGCTATCTTTTTCGCCGTTACAAGAGAAAAACGAAAATGTATCGAATTTTCTGTTTGTTGTCTTCTATTTTTAAAACCTTGTACTCGTAACTGAATGAATCAAACAAAAAACCGCAAGAGGATATTTTAGTGTCAAATGTCACCTTTCCAACGAGCATAAATTTGAAATTGTTTGATAGATACCTCATGAGATATCGATCACTACAGACGTCTACCGAAAAAATAATGGATTACTTTTTCCCCAAACTAATATAAGTATAGCTTCTGATTTTATTCCCCTCAGGAGGTTATTTTCTTGAAGAAACCACGGGTGTCACAATGCCGAAGTACCCCAATGACTTGTCCTCTGCTTTCTTTTCGTCTTCCTTAAGCTTTTCTGTTTTCTTTCCCTTTTTAACGTCGTTGTGGTAGCCTAGCAAGAAGTTGAGGGTTCTTGAGTAGCTATCACTGCTCTGTATTATCATAATAAGGTAATAGTATATTAGATTTAGTAACCATAATATGCTATTAACTTATTATGGTTACTAAATCAGCCACGTATTTGCCGTGCGTGGTGACATATGTCCTTGGAAAGGAAGGTCCTGGTAATTGAGGTCATCAGAGATCAATACATTACTTTGACCTCTGCTTCAGAGTAAGTTGAATGTTTCAGAGTATGCCAAAGGTAAATATGTTGTGTTCTTCAGCACATCAATCGGCTTTATGGATCAAATATTTAGGTACATCCATTGGATGACTCTTTAACGATGGAGGCCATCTCAGGGATGTTGTAACAGCATATAGGACTTAACTTGCAACAATACTGCTAGGCTGCATCCTCTTGTTAGACTTGTTGATAAGTGGTGGGATGAGGTCTTGAAATTCGAAATTATTCATATGGAAAATAAAAAACAATCTTTTCCTTCACGGGAGAAATAATTATCTAATACGGAAACAAAATCTTTATATATATTATCAAAAGAAATGGGAAAAATTTTAAAAATGTATCCTCTTTCTTAATTCAGGAATATAGGAAACAATAGGAGAAGTTAGAAACATTAAAAAGTTCTGTTCTGATGACTTAATGGTGGAATTTGCTAATTTGATTCAAGCCACCACCATTGTACTTGCTGGCTAATCAGGAGGTAACTGTTTCCCTTCATGGTAACCCGAATTTTTCCTTTGGTATTCCAAACCACTACAAACTACCATGCCCAAGATTGGATTTGAACCCACTAACTTTGAATCAAGCACTTGAACTTGGAAAAGCGCTTACCATTCCGCTGGCAGCTCTGCTCTGGAAAACCTACAGAATCATAAGGTATGTGGTGTTGAATTCATTACAGTCTGAAGGGATAATACATTTATAGATACTAAGCATTCTGACATTTGCATTGCCAGACCTTCCGCAGAATTTGAAAGCATTTGAGTTTACTCGGGCATATATCTGAAATGCATTGCGATGTTTTCAATGATAACAATTTGGACACTCGAGAAACGCTTGCAGAGGCAAACTTACTTGTACACCTTACTCAGTAGTTGGCCACGATAGTTCGAACTACACAGCAAAAGCGAAATGAATCAACAGTGAGGGTGACCATCCCTCCTATTCTCGAAATTATCAATGGATATTTGAAAAAGAAGTCACCATTATAAAATTAAATGCTGATGCTCAGAGTAAAGTAAAAATTAAATGCTGATGTTCAGAGCCACGAAATTTGTTATGCGAGTTCTGAAAAAATAGTCACTATTAACACAGTTGCTCAAACTAATTCAATTACAATTCTTCCTATTAGATTGCCCTTCGTTAAGCAGACAGAAAAACAAAAAACTCCTATTTTCAAAAACTCTTCGTTATATAAATTAGAATCTTTAAAGTCTTACAAGCTAAAATCTGTCAAAGAGGGACCTCCTAAGTCTTCAATATCTACCTTCGAAATCTTATCCCTGGAATCTGATGCTGTTATTCTAAATCTCTCGATGAATTCTTTGATTCGTGTAACTGTCATAGTTATATTTCACATCTTGATGACCATAAGTTTTTAATTTCAGCCTATAATACTGCATGCATAGCACTTCAGGAAACACTCCTAAATGCTATGCATGCGAGGCATAGCATTCCCGAGCGTGGATTTAAATGCTTTCGAAAACTCTGGTGACGATGAATGTGTTTTATTAATAACCAATAGCTATTCTAACACTGTGTATCTTTTGAGTGCAACTTAATAGGCTATAGCTGTAAGAACTCAAGCATGTTTCATTATATTTTAGTCTATATTTGCCACCACTTGATATCATCTACTAAATGGAACTTGATGCATTAGTTAACCAGTTGCCCACTTCATGATTCTTACTCGGTAATATGAAAAGCCAAAATTTGTGTCAGACAGAACAATTTATTATGTTTCTTTACATATTTTGGATGCTATATAAAGTTACTAGAAAAGATCCTATGGTGTCCTTTTTTTCTATGCTTACACATTAAAGATTTGTTAACTACGTCAAAGCATTCTAATTATTCTTTGATTAATTCAGTAGTGGTGGAGGAGGGTATTCCTTTCATTATGCCCTTTATTGATTTATTAGTTGATTGTTTCAAGATTAGACATTCAATATTGTTTTCTGTAAAGTAATTTGTCATTGGCTCTATTAGCATCAGCTGTATTTGAAGAAATCTTTCAATATTCTACTTAAGCTTGGCGCTTAAAATTTTGGGCAAAATTAGATTTTAAGTCTTTTAAAAGTATAATAAAATTATTTATAAATTTTACATTAATTGAAGGTATTCTGTTTTTGCAAACAGCAGTGCTTTTATCATTAGTTGATTAGTATCTATTACAATTATCACTAATAAATATTTTATTTAAAACATCGAATTTGTTATTAACTTTTATAATTCAATTAAGACTAAATAACTTGGGATTATTTAGTCTTAATTTTTCACTGCACTGCCACCAACTTAAGAAAATTAATTGGCCACTCCTTTCAGGAAATGGTTGTTATAATATAATAAAAAATGAAATAATAAAAGTTTTCTTTTTGCCAAAATGCTGTCAGATAAAAAACATTACAACTCCACCCATACTGATTAAATTTGACTATAAATTCAACGAACTAATTGCCAACCTAAAAACAAATTTCGACAACAAACTCACTGCCAAATTGAGTGGTGAGTACTTGAGAGTGTTCCCATCATCTCCTGAAGCGCATAGAAACATCACTCGTTAACTGACTGAAAATGGCATTGAGTGTCTAATAATTAAAAACAAAACTGAAAACCAATTAAAGCTGTTATTAAAGGTATTCCCCCCAACTACCCCCCACCCCTGAACTTCTAAAATCAGAACTAGAGGAAAGAGGGTTTAAAGTCATTAGTGTAACTGTCATGCGCAGACAGCGTAAATATAAGCCCATAGCCTGTTTTCTCGTTACCATCAATTCCAATGAAATCGCTCCCCATATTTTCGAAACCACAGAAATACTAAACATTATGCTCAAAACTGAAAAGTATGTTCATACCAAACCCACTCAGTGCTTCAACTGCCAGGGTTTTGGCCACAATTCATCGATATGCTTTCTCAAGCCCAAATGTGTTAAATGTGGGCTAAAACACTTGTCAAGGGAATGTCCCCATAAACATCTGGACACACCGAAATGTTGTAATTGTGGCCAAAACCATACAGCTTTGAATGGCGGTTGCCCCAAAAACCCTACAAACAAAAACAAGAAAATAACAGGCAACATTGCACCCCTTCCAACAGTCCCCCAATCTAGAATTGTAAAAAGTGACTTTTCATACGCGAAAGCAGTCTCAGGTAATACCTCATCCTCATCCCCCTCTGCTGACAACGTAACAAATCTTGCTGAGCTCTTTAGTCTAGACAATATACAAAATATTATAAAATTAATTAAAGAAATAAACTTAATATTTAAAGCATTCCCTGCATTGTTAGGTGCTGTACCTCTCCTGGAGAGTGCTCAACACCCAACAGAAAAAAGCATAATTTATTTAAATATTAAATAAAATATGCAAAATTAATATATTCATTTTTTCTATCTTTTTCTATTTAATTAGATAATTTTACTGCGATTCTTGTATTAAATTTGTAGCTATCGAATATCGATTTTAATACATTAATCTTCAATGAGCACAGAACTAGGTAATTCAAGATTATTGTCACGCAAAATGTTTGTTATTGTTCTGTGAGCGTTAGTTTTTAAGAGTAATTGTGTCACTGCATTTCGTTTCAGTAACGTATGCGGGTACTTTAGTTATTCTTGACAATTGTTTGAATTTGTCAAGGCAATTGTAGAATATAAGGAATTACAAGGAAAAATGTGATATTTCTTGTTTTCTGAGCAATTTACATGGTTGCTACTTTAGTCCAATTTAGCGAAAATTGTTTACAAGAGCACTTTGAGTTTGACAAGTGGTAATCCATTCAGCAAATATTTTTTGTTGAACAATTAAAATTTCGTACGATTCTAGATCTTCTGAGGAGTTTATGAATATAAAATATTTGTAGCGGAGTCATTTTTCAGTAGTCAGAATTGGAAGGAGAAAAAGAGAAAGAAAATCGAATTCTTCTTCCAATATTAAATTACCTTTTAAAA
>JAPDSC010008906.1:40145-65429 GCA_026290005.1 Latrodectus geometricus | reverse complement strand
ATTAAAATTGTGAAAGTTAAACATTGTTGTAAATCAGTTTATAGAAACATTCCATTTTTGTAAAAAATATATATGTTACCGTGAAAGACCGAAATCAGAGAATGTCGACATTCACCGGTAATTGTCAACACATACCAAAAACGTTGGTGAAAGACCGTACAATTGATTACATTTCTTGCACTTTCGGACCATCGCCGGTATATGTCGACAATCACAGACAAGCTTTGGTGGAATTTGAAAAGATGATTAAAGAGCTCGAAAAGGAGATAATAGAAGGCAACGTCAACAAAGAGGTGCGGCCTAGAGCACGTTGACAATCACAGACAAAACAAAAACCATTCCCGGGCTTCCCTTTCCACCACAGCATTTAATTTGTTTTTAATTTGTTTGTTGTCAAGTTTGTCCCGCGGGTTAAAAATCCTCTACACTTCCTCTACTCACCGTGATTGGTCACTCCTCCTTTCTAAGAGAGGCGATAAGTTACGTCACACATGTGACGTTTTTCACGCCTGAAATATTGAGATAAGAAAATGCAAATCTGCATTTCTCCTCTCCGGATACGGAGAGATGAAACGCATATTCAAGATTCACCATTAGTGCATTGTGGATGTCGACATTTGCCGGTGTAAGTGAGAAATGAGGATATCTAGCAAATATTTCGGACATACACCAAGCGACTACGTGAAATGTTGACATTCACCAGCGAATGTCGACATTCTCCAGATTTCGGACTTTCACGGTAACATATACAAAATAATTCAAAATAAAAATAAGCTTCTATTTCAAAGTATTAATATCAAAGTATGTTGATGTGGATGAAAAATATTTATTACATTAGTGTTTTAAATTTGAAAGTAATTCCAAGTTATGGACTAAAGATTAATTGCGTAAAAATCACTTTTTGTTAAATTTTCAGTATACTGATTCACATTAAGTCAAATTAGTATTCTATCATTATGAAGCAATTTGGTGAAATAGAAAACGAATCTAAATTTAAATAAAGCTTATCAATAGATATGACAACCGTTTCTTTGAAATTTTACAAAGCATTCTACTCTTTATGAAATTATTGCCGTTCATCTGTTCGCCAATACAAGATTATTGAAGATGTTACATATTTCTGTTATTTGTTACACATTTATTAGTTAAATTGCTTTTTCTTAACTCGAAACTGAACAACCTTAGATTGTCATTTTTTTTTATAAAAAGAGCAACAAATTAACTATATTTGTTAATTTTAATTTAAATATATTTCAGTGTATGTACAAAGTAGCTTAAACTGTTATGGTCAATTTATTCCAATAGAAATGGAAGATTTGTTTCCATAAGCGTACTCATTACTTGAGCTATTTTTTAAATATTAGTCTAGAATAGACGAATTGAAATTTATATACAATTAAATATAAAACAAAAGAATCTTTATTATTTAATTTGACAAAACCGGTAGATTTATATAAAGAAAAATGATTAAATTATAATGAATTACTTTCTATTGACTTATGTATCAGTTCACGTAAAATAATATATAACAAAATACTACAAAATCATTCTTCCTTCTTTTTTTCTAAAAAAAGAAAAAGAAAAAAAAAAACTACTTTTATAATAAGAGTTGCATTCATAAAACAATAATATTACGAATGCAAAACATTTATATATTATATCTCTTTTATTTAATCTCCTAATTGAATATAATCTTTTAATTAAATATTCGATCTTAATTGATAATTACATGAATTTTATTAGCGTATTTCTTCTTTTTTTTTAATTGATTAGAGACTTATTTTTTGTTATTGATAAAAATTATTCCAGTTATATTTTTTATGAAAGTGATATGTTATTTAAAAAAGTAAGCATTACATTGATAAAGTGGTAAGCATTAATAAAAAAGTAAGCATTACATTAAACATAATGAATGTTTAATACTTTACTGTTAAAGCAGTGAAAATATTATATAATTTTTTGTGCATATTTATTCTTCATTTACTTAGATTCTTTAAACATGACTCTTGAATATAGAACTGTTCAAATTGAATTTATGTTTATAATAATTATAGTTTTCATGAAGGCGATAGTGAATTGGAAAATATTTTAATAATATTTGAAAAATTATAATGATTTTTACGATTGATAAAGCTTATGAAAAACAGTGTGGCAGAATTCAAAGTAACAAATAGTTTATGAATATGACAATGGATTATTGATTTGAAATTGATGGATTCCAATGGATTGATTGGAAACGGAAACAATATCCATGTGTCTTTCAATGGACCAGTTTACGGCTATTTTCTTTTCTCATGATGGGTGGTTTTGACTTTCACTAAAATTAAAGTTTTCCCCCCTTTAGCTCTTCAAAAATACAAAAGTCCTAAATTCATGATGGGGTTTATTTCCGCCTTACCCTGGGACTACTTCACAATAATCACATTTTAATCACTTAGACCCAGGAAGTCCATCAATCGCTGTCAGTTTTTTTTTTTTTAACAAAAATGTGCTGGTAGTTTACATTAGTATGTTCTGCTCGAAAATGTCTACATGTCTTATTAGAATTTTATAGGAAAGAAAAAATTGATGATTGATTTTGTAGGAAGAACGGTTGATTTTACAAATTCGAACGTAAATCGAAAATAATGAAAGGTGTTTTCACTTGCAATTTTCAGAATCCTCAGTCTCAAGATGGCTAAAGCTTTCTAACTACGTTTTATCCTTTTATGTTTATTCGCATTTAGATGTTCATAGTTAAAGACTATAATTATTGCAATTTATAAACAACTTATTATCAAGTTATTATAAAAAAGTAACTTTTTTTCACTTTTTTATAATAACTTGACAACTGATAGTGAAAGAATATGTAAACATGTAACTTTGCGACAAGTTTAAAATATAAGGAATCTTTATTATTTTGTTTATTCAAAGATATGAAATTTTAAAAAGTTAAAGATTTTTCTTAAAATTAGAATGAATAAATAAGAAATAATTGGTTGTTATTTATTTTTTTTAAATTTATAAATGAATTTAGTATTTCAAAAAATTCTGGAATGATTTTTTTTTACGTAATTCTATCACTTTTTATGTTTACATATTAATATTAGATTATATATTTTGGGAAAACAAAGAGCAAATACAAGAAAAAAATTAGGAAATTAAGATAATTGAATATTTAAAATATAGGAATAATTAAAGTAAATATTTAAATTAAATTAAGTAAATATGTAAGAAATTTAAAAATAAATTAAAAATCTTCGAATAGGAAAGCTTGAAAACAAAATGTTTTGTTGCAAATATCAAGGAGCAATTAGGAAAGAGCTAATGCGATCATGATTTAAAATTCATGGAATTTATACCGAAAAATGCACGCCAAAACTTCACGCAGCGATCGCCATAGAGAAAGCCAGAAGTGGTAAAGAAATATAATGTGTTTACCCAGACAGAATATGACCTGACTATGACGTTTAAAGTACTATCAAAGGTACTATCCCTCCAGTGACGTCACTAGCAACCACGTTTGAATCATTATCGCTCTTGGCAACGAAGTCTTGGCAATATTTCCGCTCTTGCAACCATAGAGTTAGAAGTAAGGGAGAGGAAATTTCCCTCCTTTCGATGAAGTTTCAATTGTAACCGAGGGGCCATTTTGGTTCTGACAAGAAAAGCGCTTATTTCGTATTCTATAACATTATCGCCAATTTTATTTCTTCATTTTTGACATTTGAGCTATATTATTTTCTTCCTCTGAATTTAAAAGAAGAAATAGGATCTTGTGTAGCATACGGATGTACGAATAGACGGGCCAAGAAATTGGAAGGAGTAACATTTCACGAGTAAGAAAAATTTTGTGCTCTGCTTAAGTATTTTTTATTCGTATTTTGTTTTGCTATCTTTTTATTATTATTTAATAAATTAATAATTGCTAAAAATAACATTACGTTAAAGTTTGTTTAAAATAGTTATTAAAATATTTAATATAGTTATTAAATTTTTAAAGTAATTTCTAGTTTAACGAAATATTGAAATTCAAGTTATATGTATGGAACCATAAAGAATAATTAACTCTATGTATGCTTTCTAAGCCTTATGTATGAAACATGGATATTTTCGTACTCGGAAGTTAAAAAAAATATATATGTAGAAATTTTCTTTCTAATTATTACTAAGCTCCTTATATCAGTTAATGTTAACGAATATAATGTGTTTTGATTAAGGACGGTAATTCTACTAATCCTTTAAAAATCCAGTTCATTTTTCTTAATTATCTTAAAAATATTCAAAAAAAAAAAAAAAAAAAAAAAAATCAATTACAAAACCGGATATTTCTTTTTATCATAAACTGATATACAGTACTGATATATAAACTGATATCATAAACTGATATACAGCCTCTTCGTCTACTCTTCCTCAAACTTGAGTTTGCAAAAGGTTATAAAAATAAAATATATATTTAAGGTAAATATTTTAATTGATATATTTTCTATAGAATGTTCCTTTTTTAGAAAGAGTAAATAATAATTTGTTTTTTTTTATGACAAGCATATATTTGTTTATATAAACATCTATCTTTTATATTGTGTAATGTGTCTTCTAAAAGTGATTTTAATTCAAGTGAAGAATAAGCAAAATGTTCTGTTTTTACATTCTATGTTTTATAGTTATTTCATGTATGTTTTTCCACTATCTGGTAAAGTTAGTTCATGTTAAAGTAACATTTTTGCACCAAAACCATAATTATGTTAGTCATTAAAATATTTAGTAATAAATGTGTTGATCAAATTTAATATTCTAGTATTAGTTTTGATAAATTTAAATAAAAGTAAAAGCCTTTATGTACATCATACATTGTTAAAGAAGTTTTAAACATTAAGTAATATGTAACTGTTGTGCCAAACTGTGCTTTAATTTTCTAATATCTATTTGTCAAATCAGATTTTGTATGTATAGTATATAAAAAGTTAATCATTTCTCTTGAAAATCAAAAGTCATGATGAGTCATCTAAGTTTGCTGTTTCATCATTTAGAACTGATGGAAAATAGTTTAAAGAGATTTTGATTGATGTATATACTGTATGAAAAGCTTAGTAAATTGTTCATATTTTGATTCTACCTCACTGTTACGAAATATGTGAAATAATTTTTAATGTGTTGAAAAGTTGTTTTCAAAAGCTCCATGAAAAATACTACAATGTATACACTGTAATTGAATAAATTAATGTACCACCATATTGCAAAAGAAATAAGAGTTTCATTTTGTCTGCATTATTATTTTGTACTCATAACAATCAGAGTTATACTTGAAATTTTATAATCATTTTAAATACTTTAACTATGATAAAAGAAAATTAGAGAATATTAATGTATAGTAATAACTTTGATAACAGTTCTTTATCAAGAAAAGATATATAGATGACAAGAAAATATAATTATAATAAATTTATAATTATACTTTCTTTAGCAAACAAATTTAATCATTCTTGGTGATGAAAACAGTTTTTAGTTTATTATAATCTATATATTTTTAATATAAATATATATCAGAACTATAGGTATAAAAAGATATAAAAAATTTATTTTAGAAGTTTTTAAATCTTTTTATACTTATAATACATTACATTGTTTATTATATAACATTATGTAATATTTAATAACAATCAATGCCCAAATATAGATATTAATTAAAATAATTGTTGCCACTTTTCAATTTAAACTCATTTAATTAGTAATAATGTTGCTTTAAGAATTTTCACTTTGTTTATGAAAATATAATTTTTTTATCAATGTAGAGTAGACATCCAGTGCTTGATATTACAAATCTCCAAAATCTAGATATCTAACGATATCTAGATTTCTGTCAGATATCTAGCTCTTACAAAATATGGATACTCAATTTGCAAGAGTTTTAGATGTTTATGAGACATCTCTTTAATATGCAAATGTTAATGTCTAGATGATGTTGTTTTATGATATCTAGAGGACATCCAAGTTTTAGATATTAATGGACATTTGAATTTTGAATATCTCAAGGATGTGATGCAGATCTAATAGATATCTGAATATGAATTGGCTATCACATAGATATTTGTGATTGTGTGGGTAATGTTAATTCAAATGAAAATAAGCAAATTGTTATGATTTTATATTCTATATGTTATATTTGTTTCATGTATATCTTCTTATTATCTGTTAAAGTTAGTTTACATTAAAGTAATATTTTTGTCCCCAAAACACAATTATGTTTGTCATTAAAATATTTAGTTATAAATGTGTTGGTTAAACTTAATATTATTTCTTTATTTTGGAATTATGAATTAGAAATATTTCATACCAAACTGCAATTTATCATTTGATTGCTTATATGAATATAGTTTTGGTATACAGGGTAGAAAGCTTAACTTGGGCAGATATCAAGTTAAATCAATTTTGTCTTTCTGTCATTGAGTTTTTAGCTGAAATAGTAATACACAAGAGCTTAGTTCCATTTTTACTATATTCTGTAACTTTTAATAAAAGATGTCATTTTTTAGTATTCTAAATTCTTTTAATAGTTTTCCAAAAGATGAGCAGCAGAGAGAAATTTGGATCAAAACTGGACGTCAGCAAAATTGGCTTCCCTCCAAACATTGTAAACTGTGTTAAGCCCATTTTCCTGAAGAAATGATAGATCGGACATCTCTTTCTTGGGTCAGATTAAGAAATAATGCTTATCCAGTTATATTTAAAGAATTCCCATCCTATTTACAGAAGGTAAGATTTTGTTACATAAATATTTTCATAATTTTTACTAATGAGAAATAAAAAATATCTTTTAAACATTTTAAAATGTAGAATATATCTTTATATTTAATTCTTCAGAATTTTCTTAATTACTTTGTTGATATCTTTAAAAATATATTTTTTAAAATTTTTTTATTTTTAAACAATGCATGATATTAAATAATTTTTATTATATTTGCCATGCATTCAGAGTGAATACAGCATTACAAAAGTTGCTTTTTCCTCATATTTGTTTCAATATTAAGAAATTATCTGAATAAAATGCTAATGAAGTTTTTTAACATTTGTAATGATGTAGATCCATTTTTTATTTTTCAGAAATATAATCCTTGGAAAGCAGTAGTTATATTGAAGATCAATTCATCCTGTCAACAAATGAAACTGTAACGGATAGGAGTGAAACTACAGCTGTGCCACAACAATTAAAGGATATTTTAGGTGAATCTTGTGGCTATGAAACTTTTTAGCTGGTCGTCAAGCGTAGTAGGTTATATGAAAGTAAATTACACATGTTTGGTAGAAAAAAATGCATTTTATTGCGCATTTGTGTACAAAAGGAAAAAAAAAAAACACAATTTGTACATATGAGAGAAAAATAATAATAAAAGGTGTTTTCTTCAAAGGAAATCATTTTCAGTAGGGGATATGGTTTACATGGACGACCAGCAACGTTGAACACCTTTGAGGCATGGAGTCAATGAGGCTATTAATCACGAGTTAGGGTATTCTGTCCCACTCTTCCAGAAGAGCTCTTTCCAGTTCTTGGAGAGTTTGTGGGGGTGGTTGATGGCCAGCAACTCGTCTTCCTAGAGCATTCCAAACGTACTCTATTGGATTCATGTCTGGAGAACACACTGGCCATTCCATTCATACGATTCCTTCATCGAAAAGAAAATCCTCCACCAGGTAAGCACAATGTGGCCTGCAGTTATCGTGTTTTAAAATGAAGTCATTTCCAATTGTTGCAGTGTAAGGGACTACAATAGATCTAAGGATCTCATCCCTATATCGGCGACCAGTCAGAGGTCCATCTCGAATGATATAGAGGTCTGTGCGCCCGTCAATGAATATGCCACCATACACTAACACTCCCCCACCGCCAAATCTGAAACTTTCGTGCACGAACGCAGGATTATTCCTACTGCCACAGTCCCTCCAGATGAAAATACGTCTATTATCAGGATGAACAGAAAAACGGGACTCGTCAGAAAAAGAATATTTCTCCATTCATTTCTTCTCCAGCTCACATGCTCTGTTGCCCACTCCCTGCGGTCGCGACGATGCCTTGATGTTAATTTAACCCATACCATCGGTCGGCGAGAATTCAGACCTACACCATGGAGCCGGTTTCGAACAGTCTGAGTTGAAACCGCGATGTCAGTAGCCGAGCAAAGGTGTTGTTGGAAAAAAGTAGCGTTCAGTTTTGGTGTCTCCGAGCTGTTAACACTAAATAACGATCTTCTTTGGGCGTTGTAGCCTGTCTGCGACCTTTCCCTGGTCTTCTGCCTGCACTTCCAGTCTGCAAAAAACGGCTCCAGATCCTGGAAATCACACTTTGTGACACTTCAATGGCTTGCGGTACTTCGGCTTGATTTTGGCCCCCTTCTAACCTACCAACAACTCTCCAAGCTTCTGAATCAGTTAAATGATTTTGCTGAGACATCGTACTCATCGAAACAAAACAGTCACTGAATGCCGATCATCCTTGTCTTCATTGTCTTTCATTCAGTTGAAAGTCAAATTTCATTCAATGCCTCTGAAGCGACGCTTTTGACACCGAATTAAAAATTAGCATACTCCACAGTTTGAAAATCAGAAAAATATTTGGATTTGTGATTGTCTTCTCCCATTTTCGGCAAAAAAAAATTTCGCTTGTTTTCTGTTTGTTAAAATAATTTCTATCTTTTGTATCTCACAGACATCTTTGATCTACATAATTCAAGAAATCAATAAACTATCTAAATTATTTTTTTTAAAAAAATTATGATTTATATTTAAAATCTTTTATACCTACCCCTATATTGATTTATTAAAAATTCCTCCTTATCGAAAGAAAATTAAATCAATTTAATGGAAGACATTATTGTTACCACGAGATGTATAAATAAAATATGTAAGAAAAAAGGGTAGTTAGCAAAAACTTGTAAATGGAATTCGCGCTGTCTCCGGAGCCCTGCCAGATATATCTTATTTGCTTGAATACGAAAAGTGTCGCTCTGAACGCCTATTTTGGGATGTTTTCTGACGTCATTCCTTTGCCGGTCTTTTGCCCAGCTTCACCGACTTCAGTTTTTCGGAGGAATTCGCTCGGAGGAGGGTACGACGGACAGACTTGTTCGATCGCATGAACCTCAGGGTACCATTTCACGTGATGACGGGCAAATTGTGAGCATGGCACTGATAGATCGTTCAGCCACACCATGAAACATAGCACGGCACCATCAGTCTGTAACGATTCATCCAGTGTCTCGCTCATCAGAGTACCATTTGACGCCATTTACAGCAGAGTGATATGTTCGCAAGACGTCCATTGCTTCGTCTTCCTTTGACACAGAACCACAGACATCTCCACCTCCAATGGTGCAATGAAAAAAGGATGTGGACAGCAGAATGAAATGAAATTGTCTTTTCTGTCGAGTCACGCTTCTGTCTGTAACACCACGATGATCGCATTTGAGCCGGGAGACACAATGGAGAGAGGATGTTGAACAGTTGCGTTATGCATCCCCAAAGGTCCGGCACCGGGTGCCTCATATTAATGAGGCGGTATCGGATATCATTCTCGCACTCCTTTAGCTCGCATTGCTGGGATTTTAAGCAGCCATCGCTACATATCCGAGATGTTGGAACCAGTTATCCTTTCTTTTTTTCTGGGCTTGCCTTTAACCATATTTCAATAGGATAATTCGGGACCACACGTGGCACGCATTGTCAAAGGTTCTTTGTCAATCGCCAGATTTAATTGTTTCCCTGCATCAAAAATCTTTCTCCGATAGAAAACATGTGGTCCATCGTTACTCAACTTTGGCAACGTGTGGAAACTGCTTGGTCTGCTGTACCCCAAGAACACATTCAAAGTCTCTTTGAATCAATGTCGAGGTGTATGACAGCTGTGATCTCTATCAATGGTGGTTTCTTTGGTTGCTGATATTGGCAAAAGCCACATTTAACAGAAGTCTATAAATTTAATCATTTGATATTTTGTAAACATGTTATTTTCATTATTCTTTTCATTATTCATTCATGTATCTGTTTCAAAGTAACCAATGCAGCTACTATGCAATGAATGAGAAAACATGTGCAGGAGAGCCAATGACAGTACGAGTATTTAATCAAAGCCTGTTTCAAAGTAATCAATGTAGTCACAATGCAGTTGACGGAAAATGACTGTTTAAAGTACAAAGTATCATCGATATATCAATACAGATAGATGAGTTAGGGGATTGTGGTAGTATTTAAACAATCGCTTTCTGTGGGAGGGAAGCTGGGGAGGAGAAAGGGAAAGGATGATTGGTTTAGTTGGAAAATAAGAGAGTGATTTTTGAGGAATTGGAAGTGGAGGGCTTTGGGTTGGAGAGGGGAACTGAGGAGACATAATAAATTTTTATTGCGAAATAAAAATAAGTGTTTTTTTTTTAAATAAAATAAACATGTGCATTCGTTTTGTTTTGTAAATAAAATAAAGAGTTGAGAAAATCAAAAATCGTGACACATCTATTCAGTGCTTATCATTTTTTTCTCAAATATAATACGCTTTCTTAAGTGTAAGAAAAGCATATATATTCAACATGTATTCAGCAATTTTTATTGACTTTTGTTTTTAAGTATAAAGTGGTTGATTTTTTTTTTTCCCGTTTCTGTAGAGATCATGGTTAAAGCACTTTTTAATCGCTTATGGCTAAATCACTAGATTAGGACTAAATCACTTTTAAATGTTTTCAAAATCATGAAAATTCTCTCTTTTAATTAATGCTTAAAACACAAATTTTAAAAGCTTTTTTTCAAAAATTTCCTGAAATCTATATCTTTCCCAATATGTGTCTTTCTCCGATTCCAATTTTCTTGCCTGGTTCTCCAGTTTTGGAAAGCATTGATTGTTATGAGACAGTGATAACTATGGTTTTAAAGGATTTCCAATGAACTCGAGCAATGCGCAACTCATTCGATTTGAATTCAAAAAAGACTTTGAAGAACTTTTTGTGCGTAAAACATTGATTGTACCAAGAACGCGAAAAACGTGGCAACGAGTGCGTCTCTGTGGCTTGAACTCTTTGAAAATCGAAATTGAAAATATTGTTGAAGTTCATTTTGTTTATAAATAGATTCCATATGTAAAGGCCAAAGCATCATTTTTCATCTTTCTTCCGTAGATTGCAACTTTTAGAAACTTGATTATGGAACAGAAGAAAAAGCAAAATAAAAAAGACAAGACAAAACATTCATTTTATGGTTAGTTTAAATCAGCAAGGACAATTTAAGAGTTTTTTTTTTTTTTTTTGTTATTATTTTCTCAAACATTTTATTTTATTTTAAATTAAATTTCTAAAATGTTGTCTTTGCCTTCCAAATTCTCTATTAATTTGAACAAAAATAATAATAATACTGAATTTTCACTGAACACCCAAATTAAAACATTGATGCATTTCGCAGATATAAATTTTGATTCGACATTTCGAAAAGATGAAGAGATGTTTAAATGCTCAATATGCATTGCAGAATTCACATGCTTAAGAAATTTAAAAAGAGATAAAAGTCTAAGCATGAAAGAAATAACAATATATTTGTGATAACTCTGGAAAACGTTTCTCACGATCTGATGGTTTTAAACATCATTAGAAGCGTCTTATATGCACCAATTTAAAAGAGTTTTTAATTCTGCTGAAAGCGAACGACAGAAAATTCTGCGCACTTCAGTTTCAACAAATAATTCTGCTTCAATTACATTCCACACTGCACCAGTACCATCGACCTCTGCGCAATCCACTAAAGTAAAACATGGGAAAAGAATACAAATACATTTCAAGAGCGTATCATTTATCCTACTAATGCAAATAAAAAAGATATCAATTTTTTTTTTACTAAATGTGGTAGTAGAAACTAAGAGTGTAATTAATACGAAGCTCTTTCTCACTGTGGTATGAAATGGTATTCCAATGGGAAAAGTAAATTTATGAGCATTAAAATTTGAGAAGAGGCTGAAATGTCCATATTTTACTTTTGTTCAAAATGTGAAAAACTTTAGAAAGCGATGAAATGACCTCCTTCATCAATGAGGCTTTTTAAAAAATTTATTCCTCTTTTGAAGAGTTTATGGAAAGTAACAGTGGTTGGGAAATTGATAAAATTTCTTGAATTAAGAGCATGTACATATGAACGACTTGTAAGAAATTCTTATTTATCATTACCACCCTCTATTGCTAAAAAATTGCTGTAATTAATCTAAAAAATAATAATCAAATGTGTTTTTTATAGAGTACTACAGCTTCTCTTCACTCCGCATGTTTAGCGCATTACACATTATGAACAATACAAAGGAGAATTAAATGTTGAGGGTATCACATTTCCTGTACCAATAAATAAAATCACCCAATTTGAAAAAAATATTAAAATTTCAGTAAATGTTTTTGGTTGGGAAAAAGAAATTCCCTCCCCTCTCGAATGACTACAGCAAAATTTGATAGACATGTAAATCTTATTTTACTTTCTGATAATGAGAAAAACCATTATGGTCTGTTAAAAAACATGAGTCTTTTACTTAGAGGCTTATTTAATTCCCAGCATGAATCATTTTACTGCAATTATTGTTTGGATTGTTTTGCCAAGAAAGAGAATGCTTGATGTTCATGTTGAAGTATGTGAACCAATCGGTCCACAAAAAATAAAAATGCCTACAGGAAAAAATAAAATTTTATAATTTCAGAATTTTTATCATCAGTTTACTGTCACATATTCTATATATGCAGACTTCGAATGCATTCTCCCAGAAGTTCCGACCTGCATGTCAGAGAAGAAATCTTTTTCAACATCAATATCTTCTCATGTATCATGCGGATATGCATATGGCGTAGTGGACATCACAATTCCGGGGTACCCCAGTGATCTGTCCTCATTTTTCTTTTTTTCTCTTATTTCCTTTTCTACTTTTCCTTCATTTTCTCCATCATTGTGGTTGCCTCTTACAAGGATGAGGGTTCCCTTTGAGTAGCTGTCGCCGCTCTGATGCAATTAGCTTCTCTTGGGGACTAAATCACACACGCGTTTGCCGTGAGTAGAGACCCGTGTCTCTGGAAAGGTGGATTCTTGTAATTGAGGTCCCCAAAAACCAACACATTTCTTTGGCCACTGCTTCATGCAAACGATAGTTGTGTTGTGATCCTCAGCACATCAACACAACTATCGTTTGCTGGTATGGTTATCTGGTATCGTTTTATGATTGCTTTGTTTTTTCATCGGCCTTATAGATCAAGTGATTAGTATATCTGCTGGATGCTCATTAAGGGTGGAGGCCATCGCGGGCATGTATTGTGAGCGTATAGGACTTGGTTAGCACAGGTGCAGCTGATCTGCATCCTCTTGTTGGACTCGGTAGTGGGTGTTGTGGTCGGGTACCGAAATTAGATATTCATCAAATGGAAAATAAAAATTTTTCTTCTCTCCCTCGGGAGCATTTGTTTAAAATAAAAATACTAAATGTTATGTGTCACAAAAAGAAAGGAGGGTTCTTTTGAAAATGTATCCCCCTTTCTAATACAAAAAGGAGTTTCTGGAATAATCGGGGAAGTGAGAGATATCCGCAAGTTGCGTTCAGGTGACTTATTGGTAGAGGCTGTTAACTCTATACAAGCAGCAATGCTAAACAACATGCGGTTGTTAACAAACATTGAGGTAAATGTCTAGCCTCATGGTAAATTAAACTGTTCACAAGGTATAATTTCCGCAAGAGATTTGTTGAACTAGCCGACGAATGAAACTCTCGAAAATTTGCAAAGTCAGAAGGTCTGTGTGGCTAAGCGCATAATTTTCAGAAGAGATGGAAAAGTTATTGAAATTAAGCATCTCATTCAGACTTTTGACCTTCCAGACAATATCAATGCTGCTGACATGAATATACCCGTCCTGCTTTATATACCAAATCCCTTGCGATGTTTTCAGTGCAAACTTTTTAAGCACTCGAGAAATGCTTGCAAAGGCTAACTGATTTGCACTCGTTGCGCAGCAGTTGGCCAAGATAATTCGACCTGCACAGCAAAGGAGGCAAATGCCTCTTTTGCTGTATTATGGTGACCATCCCTCCTATTCTCACACTTGTCCTCAATGAGTACAAGAAAAAGAAATTACCACCTATAAATAAAAAATAAATGTTCCTACCCTGCGGCTAGGAAACAATTTATCTCTAGCAAAACAACAACCGAAAAGTCAAAATCTTCAACTTCCATCATTCGAAAAGTTCCTTTGGCTAAATCAAAAGGCGTTAAGGGCTCAAAATTAAAATCTGCAAAGGTGGGTCTACGAAAGTCCTCCTGATCCACCAGTAAAGCCTTGTTTTCCCTGGAAGCTGATATTGCATCTCTTTATTCCTCCAACGATGGCTTATCGCTTAAGAAAATGATCGAAAACTCACCTTCTAGCTCCAAGAGAGAAGCTTTTCAATTTAAATAGTAACTTCTTTATTTGTTGAAACTGCCATGGTTTGCGTTCTCGTCTTGATGACATCATGTCTATTACATAGGCGTATAACTCCGCATGTATAGCACTTCAGGAAAGTTTCCTGAAGTCTTCGAATAACATCTCTATTCATGGGTTCCAATGCCTTAGAAAAGATTGTGGTGATGATATTGCAATGTCTGGAAGTGTTTATATATTAACATCTAATGACTTCTCCAGCACTGTCCATCCAATCAATAAAACCCTACAAGCTGTAGCTGTCAGAATTCATACAACATGCTTGATTACTGTGTGTAGTTTGTATATGCCACACATGATGTCCTCCCCCAAGAGGAGTTCGATGATTTGGTTGATCAGCTGCCTACACCATATTTGTTACTCGGTGACTTTAACGGCCATAATATTTTGTGGGGTAGTAATGATATTAGTTTTCGTAGTCACCAAATACAGTTCATTTCTGATAACTGTTTCTGCCTGCTTAATACCAATGAGAAGACATATTTCTACATACCACAAGAACATTTCTTTAGTTCTCCGTCACCTCTGCCATTGTTAAATTTAACAGTAGGAAATGATCTGCACAACAGCGATCATTTTCTTCTTGTCATCTCCCAAACTAGAGATAATTATGTAAGACACCGTCAATCTTCTTACGTGTATAGTCGGGCAGATTGGATATTATTTACACAATTGGCAGTCACAGGTGATGAAATGGTTTTGATCAAGAATATTAATAATGACAACTCTCGAACTTATGCTCAACACGCGTCTTGTGTATGTCTTAGAAGAAAATAAATGTATACATATTAATCAGAATGGATTACTTAAAAGAAAATCCACTCTTGATAATGTTACTTATTTGGAAACCCAAATCTGTATCGCATTTGTGTGGAGTAACCATTTGGTTTCCATCTTCTTCGACATCGAGAAGACTGTGCATGGTGATATGACATTCTCTGTTCATTATTTGATTTTGGCTTTAGGGGTAATCTTCCGATATTCCTACAAAATGTTTTACGTTCCAATGTTTATAAAATCCATATTGGTTGGGAAGTTTAAAGATAAATCCATTAAATGTATAACGAACAATTCTGAAAAATATATATCCTTTTCAAAATATAATCTAAAATTTTTAGATTCTTTACAATTTTTAATGCTTCTCTGCGAAAACTTGCTGAAATTTTGCCCCAAAACAACTTCTCTCTTTCTACTTCATATTTGGGTGATAATGTTGAACTTTTACTAAGAAAAGGTTGTTACCCTTATGAATTAATAAGGAATTAAAATAAGCTAAAAGTTATAAAATTTACTTATATAATCTTAAAATAATATCATTAACTCTGTTGTGATGCTTAAAAATAATTTGAAATATAAATATAAAAAAAATAATTTTATTGTTAATAAATGTGAACAGATGTAGGATCAGATGCTACGTATAAATCCTTAGTATTCTGTAATAACATATTCATATTAAGTTTCAACAAAACATTTTTGTTTATATAGTTTACAAAATTTGCATTATGGCTTACATAGTCAAGAGCTAATTTTTGAAAGTCAGTAGAAAATAATGCTAGTTGTTCATACTGAATGAATCTATTTTAATAATTTATAGTTAAACATTCATGACAAAGTTGATTTTCATAATTTAAAGAACAATCGTAACAGGTAAGCACATTTTTCATTTGTTCAGCTAAATGACTTTGAAACAGTTTAGCTAATGATGTCGTAATACGGATTGTCAAATCCTGCGAAGAGAAGTTGAAAGCTAAAGTGTTTACTATTAAACTTTGCTTAGCTACTTTTGCGTGTTTTTTTATATTTATTTTTCTATTTTTTATATGATTTTGGTGATTTATTACGATGACTGTAAAAGTTAAATGATCGAAGTTGTGAGGGGGAAAACATTTAGGACATCTTAGTCAGTTTATTTTTACTGCTGATAGCTTATTGGTCATTTTCAAGTTCCTTGTTCGTTGTTAATTTAGTGGCAGTATCAACTGCAGTTTTCAAAAGAATGTATATGTTATATTTGGCAACTAATTTATCCAATTTCGGCACAACATTGTTATTTGACTGAAAGATAAGATGTAGTTTAGATGTGCAAATTAGGGCTCGTAATCCGATTACAGCCCATGAATAAATTTTAATTTGGTGGTTCGATTAAAAGAAAATATATATTATATATCCATCTCGTTTTCTGCTTTGTTTAGATATTATTTTCTTGTTTTAAAAAGACTAATGATCTTTTTATTTTCTTTGTTCTACAAAATATAGATCGAGGCAAGCACTGGCAACTTTCAATCTGTAAAGTGTTAAAAGCTTAGATTCTTTGTTCGTTATAGTTGTAGACTAGCGCCAACAAATATTTTCTGTTTCTTCAGGAGCAAACATGTGGGAATCTAGCCTCACGACAGCATATTTTAAGCTCCAACCCCCAACTTCTTCCTTTGTCGTGAGTTCTAATTTTATTGATTACGTATGAAAAAAATTGTAAACATACACAATATAGCATTATTGTGAATAGTGGTGAATTTATTAAAAGTATAGCGCAGCTAGTGATTGTTTTGGTTATTCACAAAATATTTGAATACCAAAATGACTACTAAAGAATGTAAAGTTGATTCAGAATGCCGTACTTTTAATGATGAATGAACCTGGAAATATTTTTTTACAGTTGTAAGAGCTAAACTGGTGCGTCTCATCTGCAATGAACATGTAGCAGTCTTCAAAGAACCATTTCCGTCATCTCATATCTGACCATAAGATTTCCAATGCCCGAATATGAAAGACGAATGCTCGAATATGAAAGAAGACAAAATGCAGAAAGTTTTTATAAAATATTATCAAGCCGACAAAATTTTTTCAAGAAGGTAAACAGTATGCAAGAAGCAGCTACACATGCAAGTTACATTGTAGCATAGAATATTGCTTAAAATAATAAAACTCTCAGTGATGGAGATCTCGTGAAATAATGCTTCTAAATTTGTGTTTTATGTCCAGACAAGAAAAATAATTTTGAGACTATAAGCTTATCTTGAAAACTGTGACTTCTAGATTGAAAACATCGATAAAAATTTTACGTCACAATTAAAGTCAAAGATTGTAAAATTTAAATTTTGCTCCACAGCTATATATAAAAGCAATGATATAAATGATACTGCTCAGTATTATTTATTAAAGGTGTTGATGAAAACTTTGAAATTACCAAGTTAATAGCATAAATGCGTTCTTTAGTAGGAATTTAAACGGGTAATATTTTTCGCGAAGTTCAGTAAAGGCTTTTAACATTGAAAGTTCCTAAACAATTATTTGTAATATCAAGACTGATGGAGTACAAAATATGACAAGAAAAAAATCTGGATTTCTTGGATTCGTTAATCAAAACTATCCTGGAAGCAATGTGTTTCCCCATTGTGTTAAACATTAAACACTCGGTATAAATCTGCATTGAATATGAAACGAGTATTAATGCAATCGTCAAGCTGGTTAATATTATTGGATCTTGTGGGCTTACTCACGGGCAATTTCGAGATGTTTTTCAATCCATGCTATCTGAATACTCTAATGCATTGTAGTACACTAAAGTAAGGTGGCTTAGAGCAGAATATATTTCCAACGAATTAGGCAGCTGAAAGACGACATTGTTTCGTTCTTCCATGAGAAACGGTATTCTGCGGAGTGCGAAATGTTAGAAGATACAGAATGGGTTTTTTCGGATCAAATTTGCAGCTTGAATTAATTGAGTTGCAATCAAACAATCATTTCAAGCAGTTGTTTTGAAATATGCCAAAGTTAGAGTCTACAAATCATTATCGAAAATAAGTTTTTTCCCAAATTTAATATCTCAAACCAGAAAATCAGTGCATTTCACTTCATTTTATATATGTGAATAAGTATTTTCAATTATGAAACTTAGAAAGAATTATTTCAAAGGCAAACTGACAGATGAGCATTTAACCTTGTTCTTTAGAATCAGTTTAGGCCTTTTCTAGCCTCACTATAAGGAACTTTTAAAATGAAATCGCAGTTCATTTATAGACTTAAGAAAGTTTTATCAGAGTAAAATACATTATTCGATACTTGTGTTTGATTTAAACATAAGATTTTGTTACAGTGAAAAAGGTAATTACGTTAGAAATAGAATTTTCATATCCATATGTTTTCAGTTTTCTATCCAAGAAACGTTTCCATCTCAAAAACGCTTGATCTTACATTTTGTATTTTTCCAGTAGAGCTCAATCTAAGGATTGACACAATCAACATCTAAGGTATAAATTCATTTTCGGCTAATTCTGATACCCAAGGACCTTTCTGTAGGATAGGTGTAGATCCTCAAATCATAGGCTGATCTAGAACCGGAATTTTGCAACTATAATCAGTATACAGATTCTCAACATTAATGTTATAACATTTAGGAATCATATAGTCTCCAAATATAACATTTTAAACTTTTATGAGCTTCTGATTGCCTTCCTAAGGCCTATTGATTTTAAAATATTGGAATATTCCAATCTAGTATTAGTGCTCTTTAATGAATTTTTTTCCCTTCATGTGGAATTGCAACCACTAGAGTTTGAAGCAAAACTCTTCCTGTAGTACCCGTGGAAGAATGCTATTTTCGTCATTTTCTTGCTTACACTCGGCAGCACCTTGTGAGTTCAGCTTAAATTCTGGGCAGAAAATAATGTTCCTTCCACATAAACACACTAAACTCTGCTTTTGCAATATTTAGCTCTATAGTTCGATTTCCAACATGAAAGACAACAATTTTTTCCTTTTGGGATTTTATGATTTTCATCATAAATTATATTTGGTGCTTTATAACAATTTTTGCCTTGGTGAGATTTTTCACAAAATATACAGTTTATTAATTTATTGCTATTCATATTTTTTTTTTTTTTTGCTTCTGAATACCATAAGTTACTTGAATTAAGACTTTCCCTTTGAATCTTTTTTAATCCTCTGGCCCTTTTGAATCTTTTTATTAGCCTCACTTGGTGTAGTACAAGTCTTTGCAAAGAGTGATATATTCTTCTTCTCCTACCTCAGTTCGAAGAAAGTTCAACAACTAAGTTAGGCTAGTAGCAAACAAAGCAAATTTCCAGGTAAAACCTTAACCCAGTGAATTGACGTCGAATTCGCGGTGACGTAGATATATGATGTCATTGTTATGTTAATCCAATTAAACTTTATTTACATCATAATGAACTCTTTTTTACATTTTGAAGGATGATCAATATCAATTTTGTGAAAATATGACTGTTTATTGATTAAAATACATGATTTATTTATGTACCTATTTTTCAATTTATTTATCTTGAAACTCAAAATGTGTAATTTCGTGACATTTTTTATATTTTGATAATATTTTATTGTCCTATCCAACGAAATTAATGAATGTTTGCTTAGCATTTCATGTGTTCTAGATTCAGTCAAACTCATCAATTTACATCATTGCTTTGAATATAATATAATTTTATTTTAAAAATAAATATTTGACATAATTTTTAAAAGCTTTTAATTAATAGGCAAACAACAATTTAAAAATTAAAAAACTATTTTTCCTATAAATCATTTTATATAAAACCAAAAATATATAATAATGTATTCCTGAATTTTTAACAATCTCAATTAAATCTGCAAAAGTAATTAATTTTTCAAAAAAATTTTTTATATACGTTCACGCTGTTTTTCAACAAAATGTAAAAAGATAATGCATTAAAAAGAGAACTTTATAAAATAATTGAGATATAAATTTATTGCTGGTTCCAAAGAAAAAATATATTAATTAGTTAGACAATTCTTTGTAAATTAAAAATAAATAAAAATCCTGGCACCTTATCAGAATGCGTTTGGGAATTTGTTTTCTCCATAAAAATACACTATGAAATGAAACTTAAACGTAATATATATATATATATATATATATATATATACAGCAAAGATTTTGAAAATGTCCACCACAACCTATCGTAACACAAATGAAAAGTGGTTTTATAAGTGGAAAATTAATATTTACAAAAATGATCAAGGATTGCCTACCCTTCCATCCCAGATCACGTGGAGTCAGCAAGCAAGCTACTTGGGTACTGTTCCTGATAAAAGATTTAAATGGAAGCCTTATATCTTCGAAATAAAGAAAAAATTTCCTGCAAATTACACCCCCTCATCTGGTTTAATTGCCCCCGATATAGTTTTCCTTTTAGATTGACTGACAAACTACTTATTCAGAAATAACTATACGGCATTATGGTTTGTACATATTCTCTAGTTAGAGAGTTGGGTTATGAGAAAACGACATAACCCAAGTTAATGTCGTTTTCTTCAAAATTATATATGTTAAAAATACGGTAACTAGCCAGAAATTTTATTTTGAATGAGTAACCAAGATTCATTTGTACATTATGTTATGAATTAAAATAATGTAAATAATATACGTTATGAAACTATAAATATAATAAAGACAGACATCCCTCTATCAATTATAACATCTAAGTAACTATGAAGTCAAGAGCTTAACTAAATACTTTTGTCGGTATAACTCATGTTTTAAGTAAAACGTTTTATTGATGAAGGCGGTGCTAGTGGTTATGGTATTTCAATAATAATACTTGCTGTACATTTAAAAGAAATGAATGAATTTGAACAATAGTATTATTGGCTTTTTATAAATAAAATTATTTCACCAATACTCATGTTATTTTAAAAACAATAAGAAGAGAAATATTATTTAAATTGGAATTTGCAGATTATATAATTTAAGTGCTTTTATTGATAATTTTCTCATATTTTTCCGCAATTGATTTCAAAATTATTTTTGCTTATATCTAATAAATATATAAATTACTTGAGTAAAAATTATAATATTTATATATTAATCTTTCATTCATATGTAATATATTGCAGAAGTATTATTAAACACTTTAATTTAGATATGTTTTCTCCTAATTAACAAAAATGAAAGTATGTAATAAAAGAATAAAAATTTTTTGAATTAAATTTGTGGGCCAAATATCTTTATTGTGAATATTTTTATGTTAATTTTACTAATCAGATTTTTTGCAAAAACAAAAGTGTTTTCAATTTTTCTCAAACTCCACGCCTTCAAACTTATGACATTAATTCTAGGCGATGCAATAAAAAATATTGCTATGTAGCATTTGTATACTATATAAATATAATTTTCATCTCTAAGATTTTTTACTCAATTTACATAAAATTCGACACATATATGTACATATTATTTAAAATATCTGATTTTTTTTATTTCATTTCGCACAATTTGTTTTGTATATTTGTAAGAGATTGTGTAATGCATACATGTTAATTAAAAATATACAAAAGAAACTGCAAAGGGGTTAAATAATTAAAAATAAATTCATAAGAAGACTATTATCAATACTCAATGATATTTGTTTTCAGCTTTTATTAATAAAATCCACACAACTTATAAATTTATTTTTGTTTGCTAAGAAAAAAATTTACCGAATAAAAAAATATTTGAATCGCCCTTGACGATTTAAATTAACCATAAAGTGGATGCTTTTTTTTCATTTTGCGTTTTCTTCTGTTCTATTGTCAAGATGCTAATGGCTCCAGTCAATGGATGGATAGCTTCTCAGACCGATGATTTGATCTTTATAGAATCGATTGTTTTACAAAGAGAGCTTCAACCGTTATTTAATTTCGGTTCACAAAGAGTTCAAGTCATAGAGACTCTTTCGATGTTATGTTTTCTCTTACTTGGAACAATCAATGTTTTACGAACAAAATGTTCTTCAAAATCTTTTTGAATTCAAATCGAACGAGTCATCAGTCGAAAATGATGCAATGTTTTCAAAGCTATTCGGCTATGGTTAAGCGAATTGTGTCAACATGCACATTGCTGGAATTGCAACATGCACATTCATTGGAAATCGCTTGGAACCACGGATATCTCTGTCTCGTAAATCATTTCTTTCATATTACATTCATTTGAAGAATTTCTAATCGGATGAGGTGAATTATCCAATTCTTCTCTCAAATTAAACAATTGAATTGGTCCGATGCAAAATGGCGAAGGTCAAACGATTTGGGTCATCGTGGAATTATCCAATTCAACCTTAGAGAAAATGTAGAGCCATTATTTTAGCGTTTGGGATAAATCGATGTTTCAATCAGTTTTGTTCAAACATCTCGTATGAACGTCAGATGGATCTAAGACATAATCCAACTCGATCAATGGCAAATGTTTTTAGAAACCAAGATATGTGTTTCTTGTTGGCTTTTGACAAATATTCTTCAAACGTGAGTTTGTGAAGACGTGATCAGTGATTATTTGAAGAGAATTCGAGAAGCTATAACGGATTTCAAAAGAACATTCAAACTAAAACTAGGGAAGCTGTTGAGCTGGAGAGCCAGGCAAGAAAACTGGAATCGGGGAAAGACACAGATAGAAAAGGATATAGATTTCTGGAAATTTTGGAAGTAATATCGCTAAAGATTTTAAAATTTGAGTTCTAAATATTAATTGAAAGAGAAAACTTTCATGATTTCGAAAACATTTAAAAACGATAAAAATTGATCCAGCCATGATCTCAACTGTACTGAAACAAACAACCACTTTATGGTTAGTGAGATAGTTACACGTGATTTCATTTCGACGTCATTTGCAATTATTTTATAAATTTGAAATAAAATGTTATTGAAACATTCTTGTAAAGTAATAATGCAGCTCCTGAACTAGGGCCCATGGTGATATTGCATGATAATAAAATATTGAAGCTTAAATATAATAGCAATATTTGTTATGTTACTAAGTATGAATCAAACAATTTTTTGATATGTTAATTCTAAAAAAAATTTATTTGTTAAGTATGTTATTTGATTGTAAATTTTAGAAAATGGAAAAACGGAGAGAGAATTACGATATTTTTACCCTCCTGTGGTGTTCATTTTATTCTATTTCCCTTTTTTCTTGTGTAAATACTAAATATAAACTTTTATTAGGAAATAAATACCCCTTGCAAGACATTTATGTATACCTCATTTTTTAAAAACAAATTAAGTTTATAATATCAAATATGACTAACAATATGTACAATTCAAGAAACTATTGAACTTCAAATTATTTTACAGAAAGATAAGTAAATTTTTCATACTGAATATTATTTTGCATTATTGCTAAATTGAAATATTTAATGTAAAAAACAGATTTTATCTCACTTTTCAATATATTCTCCACTAAATCAATCTTCAATATATTCGAATCATTGTTGAAAATTATTCTTTTAATAATGGAGTGTTAGGGGTCAGCCAAAATCACATTTATATATAGAGAAAGATTTATACTTTAAACCGACATATAATGATTACATTTCAGAGCAAAATTTTTTTTTCATCTATAAAAGTAGAATGATGAAAACTTTTTTTAAATTTTTCTATAAACTATAACGATTTTTACGGAAATTTCCCCATACTTCCTTGAGAAATTTTGAGCTAAGACAAAGTACTAAGAGCGATTCACAGTACAGGAAGTTAAATTGCTTTTCACGTATCAGGTAATAATTTAAAATCAATCCATAATTTTGCACTTTTGGATAGGTTACCGGAAGTGTCTTTCACCAGAAAGTAAACAATTATAAAATGACCATAGCCGTTTTCCAAGCATATGGGAATTTATTACATTTGAAGGAAACATTTAACAAAAATAAATGTAATGTACTTTATGAAGTAACTTTATACCACTACATGAAAATACTTTAAGGATTTATCAACTTTCTCAAGAATACTGTGTGCACACAATACTTGTTTTATGGATATTAAAATTCATTCTTATTTCATTACTTACTTTTTAAATGTTATTTAAAACACTTTTTAATTAAAACAAACGATTCTAAAAATTTTTAAGGATTCCAAATTTCTTGGATTGACATTACAAACTATAGTATATATTTTATAGAAATTGTGTAGAAAATTACATTAAATGTAATTATATTTTGTGGGCATGAAAAAAATGTCAATTTTAAGAATTCAATATAATTCGGTTATGAATATAATAATTTTAAAAAAGATAGTTTTGAGCAGTGTAGCTTATTTTTCAGAGGCACAGTCCGTGAAAGAAAAAATATCAGTATAATATCAAAGTTAGATATGAAATTTAGTGGCAAAATGAATGAGTTTAAGTAATTTTTTACAACATAGACTTAAATTCTCCTCACAGTTATAAATATAAACATATTTTTTATTTTACTGTTGTTGCAAAGATAAATCACATTTTAATTTGTAATCAGTTCTTAAGAATCATTTTAAAATTCTTGCCAGCTCAGAAGTACATCGTGTTGCTTCAATAAATATATTATGATTTACTACATTGAAAAACGCGAAAGAAAAGCAATATTTACACCATTATATATTGAAAATAAAATATTTTAATGGTCAAATTCTTATAAATCTAAAAAGTACACTTTTTCATATGGTATTATCGAAGTTATTCCAGTTGTACCTTTAACAGGAGGAGACAGCATGCAAATACATTTGGTGCCGTCAAGGAAGAATTGTTTCACACTTCCGTGTCTAGGAATGAAATCTAAACCCCTTTTCCTTCTGAAAAGTAAATTCCTTCACGCGAGTTATATGATCAGGTCTGGGTAAATGATAGATACAATTCAGTGCGTTTCTAAAAGACACAACTTCACTTCAGTTAAGTCTCTGATTAATCTCACGGCACCATTTTCTTTGCATAGGATGAATTTTTAAAAAATAATATTCAACAGACGATTTTAGATTGATCTATTTTGCCCATCGTCTTCAGGAACGTAAAAATCACTGGGATGAATATTTCCTTGATAATGTGATGATTTCTAAAGAAAAAAAAAA
>JAPDSC010008906.1:11830-35145 GCA_026290005.1 Latrodectus geometricus | reverse complement strand
CAGAATACAATACCTACAATCGAAGAATATGCTTATTTCGTTCCTCGTTTCTGTATGCATATTTTTCGAGATGAGTTCTTGGGAATATTTACCTACCCTGTGAAATGTGAATACAACTCACTATTTATAAGAAAAATTTTCTGAAGTCAATAGCATACTATGGATGTTAAAACAGTCACGAAACAATATCTAGCTGTTATGTTCTTCATAATGTGAAAATGTAAAAAGTTATGTTTTGATTGTGAATTAGTAATTAACCTCAATAGTATTATACGTGTACCTCACAGTTAGAATAAAGTCATTTTTCTCAGGTTATCATTGATAATCTCCATCCGAATGAAAAAATTTTATGAATTAAATTTTTTGGTGCAGTAGAGTCTCGAAAAGTCGGCACTCGATAACCCATCAATCCAGATAACTCGGCCACACCCTGGTCGAAAAAATACATTATGTCCGACGCAGAAATCCTTTCTGCTTTTACAGTTAATGAGAAAATGGCAGAAAATGATGAAAACGTTGACAAATAGACCGTACAAGCCCTTAAAATATCACATACTAAGAGATTAATGGCTGTCGAAACCACTCTTCAGTATTTTGAACAAGAGGCATCGGTAATATTCTCATCGCATTCCTTCTATGTCTTTTCCTAATCCGCAAAAGCCAAACACATTCGGATCATTAGCCAGTTTTTGCGGTAGCAAGTTAATTTTTAGCATAGTCAACTTCATTGCATCATAAAGTATTTTTCCAAGGTGTGCTTCTTCGGCAAATTATTCTACATTGATCATTCATTAATTTCCATGTTAGTAAAGGCTCAATATCTTCATAAGATACGGTTTCTTAACTCCATTCCCGTTAACCTAGCATTTACACATTCTCGACTGCTCTTTGGTCCACATTAAGCCACGTTTTCAAGTCTCTATTATATTACTTAATTTTTTTCACGGTATCTGATATGAAAATGAGGCCAAAATTTCCCCCTTGTATTTATTGGAATATAGTTTTTTGCTTCTTGTTGAAATCTTGTAAATATTTTACTTCGTCCTATGAAAGAACCTCAGGGGTATCTCCAATTTTAATCATAGATATAACTGAACTGGAGTGGCTTTCACTCACTGCGCAATTCATCTTTTAACATAGCATCAAAAAGTTCATCTTTCGGAACTCATGGGGCTGCAGGAATCTATTTCATGAATTCTGCAGGGTATTCACGCTTGTCGCATGATTCAGCAAGATATGACACAGCATCATGATGAATACCACCTCAAATGCTCTTTTTTCTTTCCTTTCTTTTCATACTTTTGTAAAAATATAGATTTATTTTATACTCATTTACGTTTATTTGATTTCGATATAATACAACTTCCCTAGAGAAATAAAAAGGAATCTTCGTTATTCTACAGTGAATAATAAATTGCTAACATTTTTTTTATCTATTTATCATGTTTAAATCAGGAATATATTATAATTTTACTTGGTTTATGAAATTAAAAATGAAAGTGAATAGGCTTTTGGATCTACCTTCATTTGGATACTTTTTGACTTTTTTTGTAGATTATTTGGTGGTTAATCGTGATGGGCGGGAAACTTAAATAGTACAATTTTTATTTGAATTTGAGTTTGAAACAGTCATTACTAATGAATTTAAAATTTGAATGAAAAATTTGACACAATTGACTTTTATCAAAATGAGAAGCTTTTATTCAATATTTACATAGCTTATTTTAGAATTTTTCAAAGAAGGTAATATAATTTTAAACCCAGATATAAATTTAAAGTCATTAAACTTGTAAGTTTGAATTTACATACATGTCCATAAATTAAGAACAATGCATGAATCGGAAATTAAAGTTGGAAAGAAAGGAAAAAAGAAAGAAAAAAAAAAGATTTTTTCATAAAACCTACGTAATAAAAATGAGAAAGTACAAAAGAGATTATGTATGTATGATGTCAGACATACAAGCCACGATTATAGCTCCTTAAAGCACTTTCAACCCATATCATCCGTACGACAACTGAACAGAATCTAATAGGTATATGGTTAATGCATCGTATGTCTCCCACACGACGAAATACACTCCGTACAACATCGAGATTAAATTATGGAGACTCAACGTTGAGCCAGAGAAATCCACTCAGCAAGCAATGTACTTGAAAGATATGGTATAGATGTAGGAGAAGGCTGACAGGCTACGTTTCGTCTGCCAAGCATGTCCCGCACATGTTCTATCAGATTCAAGTTCGGTGGGAATGCTGGCCATTCCATATGTGTGATATCCTCCGACTAAAGACAGTCGTGGACGATTTTCGAACGGTGAGAAAGAGCATTGTTACCTATGAACACAAATTCAACGCCCACAGCACCACAAAACAAACGGACATATTGTTCGAAAATAATATCCCGATAAATTTGGCTTGTCATGTTTCCAATTTGAAAATACAAATCTGTTCTATAGCCCAATATAATGCTTTCCAAAACGATCACCCCTGCACCACTGTATCGTTGGTGTTCAATCATTTTGTCTTCGTAGTACTGTGTGACTAGCGTTCTCCATTTAAACGTCCGATATGAATTGGACCGCAAATTCACCGGGAAATATAATACAAGCCCTCTGTGACGGTGGCCATATTGCATCTTCTCTACTCTAGGATAATCACTGGTGACATGGAGTTGCCGTGAGCAGAACACACATATTAGGCCTGCGAGCTTATATATATACCATACTGTCCCAAACTTTTCTATACAGTTTGCATTGAATTAATCGTATCCATGGCTAACAATAACTGAAGGGACAGGTCTGTTGCTGTGCTCCATCAGTTTATTTTAGTGGTTAATGCTAAATATCGGTTATCAAACGCAGTTACAGAGGGGGGGGGCGACATGTACTGTAATGATTTAAATGTCAGAAGTGACATTTCCATCTTCTTGGAATCATTGTCACAGCCTAGAGACGACACTTTGGGAGATTCCAAATTCCTCGGCTACTGCTATCTGCGTAAGCCCGCATGCAAACCGATGATATTTTCACCAGGTATAGCATCACCCACACGCGTCCTCTTTGTTATACCCACGCGGTAGTGGCACTGAACACCGTACACACCGGCTATGAACACGTTTCTTCATTTACCACAGGTGCTTATATATTCTTGTTTGACGACATTTTGAGTACGCTCGGTGTAATGAGGTGTCTTTCTGTAATTTACATATAAAGCTTGATTATATGGATAATATTTTTGCAGGTGGTGTTTTTTCTTTTACTTTCGATTGCCATATGCCTTAATTTATGAGCATGTTTTATAGACAAGATGAATTATCCCTAATTTATAGACATGCAACCTTGACCATATTATTAACAACTTAATAATTATGCAGAGGAATCGTTTTAATCATCGTTAAAAAAAGTGAAAATTCAAAACATTGTAAATAAAGGAATTTCCTCTTCAGTTATTAGCTGAACTGGCCGTCAAAAAAGTTGGCGTGCTGGCCTTCAGTTCAACAGCATGTGAGTTTGATTCCTACGATGGGAGGGATGTCTGTAGTGCTTCTAAATCCATCTTAAGCAGTAAGTTTTGGTCTAATTAGCCCTCATGTGCAAAAATAAATAAAATAGATAAATAAATCAGTAAACAACACACAAAGCTAATTAATGAGTCATTGTTATAAATATTTTTAAAATTATGTATAAAAAGAAAATGTTTTGCAATTTGATTTAAAAAATTGTTTCTGAAAAACTTAAACCTATTTCCATACTTATGTTTAACACGTTCTTAAAAATTAGGGAAAAATCATTTTAATTAGTTTTCAATTACATAGAGTTTATATTCAATATAATTAACTTCATTTGTAATGCAAAATTGTGTGTATCTTCTCCTAGGGTAGTTTATGGCATCATGTTCTCATTTTATATATGGCGAATAATTCGAATGATACTACATCTTACAGTGAATCCCGAATCATTCCAAACATCCTCATTCAAAACAGATATTTGAATCAATTAAACCTAGAGCGCTAACCATTTGGCTAAAAAATCAGCTACTTTATCTTGAGAGCATTCTGTATTATATTTCTTGTAAAATACTGTTTTGCGTCACTAATCCTTGAATTTGTGAACTATTTCTGTGGTTCCAACAAATTCTTAAATCCTAATGTTTACTATAATATCTTTGCACCGTTCTTAATGGCTTTTTTTCTTTATATATAACACGTCATGACACATATATGGCAACACCGTTGACAGACTTATGTCCTTTCCGGGTAGTACTAACCTTCAGTCTCAGTACGTGTCAAAACTTCATGGCATTCTGGCAGTTAGTTTAGAGGTTACAGCCGTTTTAGTTACTCCAGTTTTGTAATTTTCAAGAGAATGGACAGAAAGAGGAATTTCATGTGTTGATTAAACACAATGTTAAATTGAAGGAATCACATTTTGAATTGCTTCATCATCCACCGTACTTTTCAGATCTGGTCTCTAGCAACAAAAGGCCTTTTGCAGACTAGTAAAAGATGACCCAGGGAAAGAAATTTGTCTCAAATAAAGAAGTTCGTTTTTGCATAAAGAGCAAGGAGCATTGGAATGATTCTTGAAGCTTTGTTGATGAATATTTTAAAAAATTGTTTAATTGAGTGATGTATTAATATTTTCGGATTATACCGACCAATTAAAAGTCTCTTAACATACTCACTTCAGATATATTAATTAATAATTATCTCTCATGCAATGTAGGAACAACGCAATGCATATCAGGAATTTTGCAGTTTTAAAAAATCTTAGTTATTTATTATTTTATCGATATGTCATTAATAACACTTTATTAAAGAGAGTTGGAATCGAAATACTTTTTATGTCATAACTGTGACTGATAATTCGGTTGATTTGACAGATGGAAAATTCAGCAATTTGTAATTTCAAGCGTTAATGAAATTCAACACAAATATCAGAGATATTTTTCTTTGTCACAACCCGGATGGATTTTTCGCCAAATTGTCAGCATGTGTCATCAAACAAAAAACGCCAAATGTCCGCATGATAATAGTTGTCAAAGTATTTACGATTTCCATATTATAAAAATAATTCAAATGAACTTAACTATGCAAAATATCTATTCTACGTATCTAATGGTTATTAACTATCCAACACATTTCTTGGCGATTTTACTTAAGCGCTTGGCGAAAAGGTTCTAGTCCTGATATTAGAAAAGAATAAATTTTAGAGCAGTTTTTCATCAAACTGTTATCTTTTTAAGTAAAGGTTTAAATTTTGTCAGATTTTTTTTTTGTTTCGTGTATATACATACATATATAAAATATATTTACTTTTTAAACTTGATGAGATGCAATCGCAAATAAAAAAAAATTATCAAATGTTTAATTGATATTAAGGTAAATTATTGTCAATTAAGGTAAATTATTAAAATTCAATGTTTATATAATAGGAAGAAACATGTATCATGATATCATAAAAAAAAAATGGTAAATGTTATATTCATTTCACAATTCTGATAGAGTCTTAAGATGCATATATTTTGAGAAATGCTTCTCAAACTGTTGAGACAGACTTGAGTCTGTTTAATAATTGCAATTTCAACTTATTGTTTGATTGTTTACACGTTTTGTGACTCAAAACTACTCAAAATTTAAGGATAGTGAAAAAAGGAATAATTATCGAAATGTTCGTGTTTTGAATAAAGGTCATTTGCTTAAAATATTTATGAAGTCGTGAATTTGTCTCTCAAGAACCACCGGCGATAAAAACATACCTATTGTTCTTAACAACTCCGAAGCAAGCTTTAAAAAGATCACGATTCTCTGATGTTTTTTTTTTTATTATTCCCCAATTTTAGCGCCTTTAGAAGGGCAGACGATAAAAGTTAATAAATCAACAAAATTGTAAGCAAACAATAAATTTGGAAAATAAAAAATGAAGAAAGAAAATCTATTTTTAACATTGCAGAGTACATACAAGAATGTTTAGCACATTTAATTTAAAAAAAAAAAAAAATTCTGATTCCCGACAGGCTTACCATCTCCTTGGACAGTGGTCACGTGCTTTCCGTCGAGGTAGAGGTCTATATTCGACAGATAAGGCGATGGACCTCGGTCAACAACAACTTCATTTAAAACCTGGAAAACGAAAGAATTTACTTGGCTGCCTTTTCATCATCAAAAAGGATAAAATAATTAGCACACTGCATCAATTCATTGTTTCACCTTGCTAAATAAAATTTAGCAAACGTGATAATTTAATACATCAATTTTTAGAAAGCAAATAATAAACACTTTTATGGCATTATTTTGAAAGAATAATCTATACAGGGTTATAATTTCAAATTATTGAGGCACGACAAAAAGTATCGAAAAATTTCAATATTTAATTTGAAAAAAAAAAAAAAAAAAAAAAATCAGGGTATATTGTATTGTGGCATATAATATAATTCTATATGACATAGAGCTCGTTTGTTTGACTGCAGTAAGTTTTACAACTTTCCCAATTATTTTCCCATTCTTCTCCTTGCCAAAAAATAAGACATTTAATGTTAAGAATTATAAAAGCTTGTGCAAATTATTGGGCAGACGTAATGAAGAAAGGAAGCAAAACTGGTGAATTTAAAGAAACTATACCAGGAAGCTTGTATGCGGTTCGTTCTTTTTGTCGATGACGTCATTTTTTCTGACGATAATGCATCGTAAGCGGCTTCTTAAAGTGAGAGCAGCATGACCTAAGTAAAAAAATATCGATTATAAATATTACGAATTATATATATATATATATATATATATATATAGAAACAACATATATTAGTTTATACTTGATTTATGATAATAGATATAAGAAAATTTATTAGTTTTATAAAAATGTTATATAATTATCTAAAAAAAATAATATATTACATATATTATTTTTTTTATATAATAAAAAATATAATTAAAAATATAATTACATATATATTATTATTTAATATTAAGTTTCAACAATTTTATTTTCATACTTGCAGAACAAAGTTGCAAATACATTTACATACATTTTAATAACTTCTTAATGTTCATAGCTTTTAAAGAAATAAATATTTATATATCATTAGCTTAATTTACTTCATTATTTAGTAATTATCAAATTATTATTTTACTGCAAAATCTACTCCTTTAACACAACAGGGTGAAATCTTAAATTATTCACTTGTGAAACGTTTAAGGCTCTTTTTCCTCAAACGGCAGAACAGTTTGAATCTGAATAGGATAAGGCCAACAATGTGCTGGCACATTAATTTTACATCATGTCACATTAGCAGAGGAACACTAGGATGCAGAAATAATCAACATGGATAGTTCTTTTCAGCTCTTTTCGCTGATTGGGTCAACAGCGATGAAGCAAAATCGATTCTTCTATTTATTGGGAGAATTGCGCAGTAAGTCAAGTTAGAACACCTGAAGTGGTATCTCCCTCTCTTCTGAAACCACATTAGTGAATAGATATGAAACCGTATAAACATTTAAGGAATATAAAATCTTTCACAGCGTAACGCTTTGGTCATTGAAAATCAAACAAGACCGATTATTCTACCAACTCCAGTAATTATAGACACCGTATATTTTGGATGCTATCCATTTTGAACCACAGGAGATAATTTTGCTCTCTAACATGAATGTCTTTCAAGAGGAGGCCTCCTCTTGGTGGTTGGGTAGGGCATCATTCTCGTTGCTGGTAATGAGTTCGAATCCCGAATTAACCGAAGAGCCGTCGTGTTCACAAAGCCAGCTGCGACATGTTAAATAAGACCTGGATGCAATGTCCTCCAAGTGAAATGATACCTCTGGAAGTGCAGGTTTATAAGTAGGTCAAGTCTTCTGCTTGGTCTCTACTTCAAAATCACAAAGATTCCCACCCTGTTGCTTTAACGTAACTGGCAGAGCCTAACTCTGGGTTTAATAGAGGGAACTATGCTGGTGCAACAAAAATCTTTCGAGATGGATGCACGAATATGACTCAAAACCTATACACAGGCTTCCCGAATCTGATTTCCTGACTCAAAATGTTGAGTTACTCTAATTTGTTACCAAAATCTTATGCAGCATTTTAATAAAATTTAATAATGTAGAGATAAGTAGCATTTAATCTTAGAATTTCGTGTCAAGGGATATGAAACCTATTTAAAGTTTAATTAGCTTTCTTCATCAAGATGACCAAGACAGTACACACTTTTTGACATTGCAGATAATGCGTCAAAAAACAAAAATCGAAACTTTTATGAAACTTGACGGGCAATACGAAATTTGATGATGCATGATGTAATTTGTTCCATTATTAGTAACTTTTTTTCGATAAAATTTCCAGATGTATTTCTGTGTTTTCAGATATTAAATTTGTTCTTTTTTCCCATTATATTAAAAATATCACAGTTAAAAATTATTTTTAAGAGATGAAATGTAAATCATAAGACACTGACTTGATTGGATGGTAGAAAAATAAAATAAGAAAATAGGATTTTGTTTCAGTGGAAATTGCACAAGATTTTGAAAATTTTGAAGAAGTTATTTTAAGAAGTAATCTTAAAATAACTTTATTAGTTCAAGATCAGTTAGATAGATGCAATCAATTTATTAAAAAATTACTTTAATGTGGAGAACACAGATCAACTGATCACCTGATTAGATAAACTGTTTTGGAGTAATTTGTCTGAAGATAAATGTATGGACCTAACAGTGAATAGGACAACCATGTCCGCAGATTAGCTAGTACGCTATTTGATTTAGACGAAACGATTATGAAAAAGAGCCAATGCATGATAATAGTTCATTAAATCAAAGTCTGAGATTGGAAATCAAATCTTATTTTATTTCCGATATCTGGCTACTAGACCCTCAGATTCGACCTACCACCCTAGGAAGTATCATTTCAGATGGAAGACATTGCAACCACGACATATTTAAGTGTCACACCCACCATTAAGGAACATTAAGGGCTTTCGGTTGGGTAGGGATTCAAACTCCCTATCTTCCGATAACGAGAATGAACCAACCAGGCCACCCTGTATAATATCAAATATAATTCCACTAACGTACAGTGGTGAGAAAAGTGCTGGCTCAAAGGTAAACTTCGTTATTTGACTACAGCTCAAAGATTAGGTGCTTATCGGGTCTGGTTTGCAGAATTATGTAATCAGAAATGTATCGTGATAACTACTAATCATGATACAATATTTTTCCACATTTCATTTTTATAAATTAGAAATCGTTTCAATTTTTTAATAACTCTGCATAGTTAATAGGAATGTAACTAATTAATTTAAAGCCTGAAAATGGCAGCACTTAAATTAAAATAGCGCATCTTTTTCACATTTGTAATACTAATTTCATTTAATTTGCAGCCTAAAAATTTTCGTTTTCATGCAAAAAATAATGAGTTTAATCTCGACTTAAAACTCACTTGAAATAAGTTGAAGTCCATTGGTTAGAAGTGTTTCTTTTTTAATTGAAATTTTATTTATGTGTGAACAGGAAAAAGTGGTAAAAGAGAAAAGATAATTAGACGAGAAAGCATTCCTCACCTTCCAGAACATTCGTCACCTGTTCTTCAAAATTGTCGAACTCGAAAGGGGTAAGGAACCCCAAAGAACCCAAATGAAAGGCCATGACTGGAGGAACACTTTGCTAAAATGAGTAAAAACATTTGTAAATATTGATTTTTTTATAAATTATAATAATATACAAAAATAAATGTTTGCTGTAAAAAGTAAAAATACGTTGAAAAACAGGAAAAATGTAATATGAAAGATTATCATAAGGCAAAGTCATAAGAAGTTAATACGAGAAAGATACATAAAGCAGTTCACTGAAGAAAAATAACTATTAAATTATATAATCGAGTTCTATAAAGATTTGATACGTGTAAATGTTAGTAATTATAAATTCAGCAATTATTAATTTTATTTATGAATCCTAATGTATTCATTAATAAAATAATATTATTGTATCTACTTAACTATTATATAAAATTTTAGATTATTTAATACCGATTATTTTTATGTTTATTTAAACCTAATTAATCTAAGATGTGATCACAATAAAAATAGAAGATAAGTAGTTCTACATAAGTGTATATATATATATATATATATATATATATATATATATATATATATATATATATATATATATATATATATATATTAGTTCAACGAATGTATTTTTTATTATGTTAAGGTACTATGCGATGCAGAATAAGCATTATATTTATGAAAACATTTAATTTTTTTTGATATTGAAGTTATTTGTTTTTTTTTTCATTTAGATTAATCTTTTTCGATTTTCAAATGAAACACCAATAACTCAATCACACATATGAATTGCGATTTGATTTCAGAGTTGATTTGGCTAAAACTCAGGTTCACTTTTTTTTAACACTTTTCAAGATTTCAGAAAGTTTACATATTTAATAGTAGACAATAAATGATTTATACATCTTAATCTAATGATAGATATGAAATATTGTTACGATTTTCTTCGTAGCGACGTGATAATTACAGAAATAAAAACAAGATTAGTTTTCTTCTCAACAAACAGTATTACAATGACCTGAAGACTTCACGTAAACTAAAAACCTACACAGTTGCTTGAACATAGCAGCCTTCTGAGCTCATGAGTCAGAGCCTTTCAGTTTCAAGAAGTTACTGTTTGGATGAGACCAGGTCTTCGGTATATGCCTTGGAAGTTTCCAGAACATTCCTATAGTAAGCGTATGATAACTCAGTATTGGCCCTATCTATTCAAAACTTCAAAAATGTTGATTCATGTTTTAGTGCCAAAAATATCACCAAGATGTTTAGATTTTAGACTTATTTCTCAGTTCTGAAAATAGCTCATTTTACTAGAATAACCATTGTTTACAGAACAATTTCTCGGATTAAGAGATAATAACACACTAAAACAACTAAATTAATAAAAATACGATACATTCATACAAATATTTGTATTATTTATATTTCTTCATAACAATAGTTTCCAAACAAAGTAAATAAAATAATGGTGAGATTTCATCAAAAGCACAACATTTTGAGCTAGTGAATAAAGGACTATATTAAGAATTTGTAGTAAATACAAATGTGATATACTAACAAACAAAAACAGTTAATTAAGATAAATTTATCATGAATTAATAATAATTTATTTTGTTCTAGTTTCTGTCAAGTTTACAAAGTTTAAAATCTCATTATTTCCCATTGAGTATTCAAAAATAGGCTCTAAGCATGCAGATATGATTTATTCTTTTTAACTAAATTTATATTTCTTTTTCAGACAGACGTTTTAATTCTATATGTATGTCGGCGGCAGGACACAGTGTTTGAAGTCTGTATCTTCACAAATGCCTTACATACAACAACTTTTTTTTTCATAAAGAGTAATATTCCAGTCATCCGTTACAATCAAAGTGTCATACATATCTGGTCAAAACCAATATAATAATTATTGAATCGTAATTAATTTTATTTTTCTTAATAATGATTAACGTCAATGAGTTAAAAATTTTATTTTGCTTTTTGAGAAGATCATGGTACTGTTAAATCGTTACAATTGCTTCTCTTACCATATTCTGTCATCCATATTCCTTTTCCAAGTGAAAAAGTTCCAAGAAAATCTTTTTTAAAACATTATAATACAAGATTCTAAATTTAAATTTTTGACAATAATGTCAGAGTCTAGGGTTCCAACGTTAAGAAGTAGCTCTAAGAGAAAGGTGAAACGTACTCTTTTTAATGAAATCACCCAGATGAGGATTTCAACTTTTTATGGTACCCGGTGGCCCCTGCCTCAAAAACCTGTCTTTAAAAGAAACTCATAACAGATTCTTCATGTGTTTTTTATGTATTTGGTAATATGATAGATAACTACCACAGTCACATTCTCATACCAATCATAGTTACCCATTTAATAACTACGCTGAACTTTAACCACACATTTTCTTAGGACATCGTTATCGATATACATTACATCCTTATCGATATAAACGAGTAAAATGTATCGATTGACTTTTGCTTTTTAGAGTGACACATCATCCAAGATTCCACGAAAGGATTGTTTCTTATGTTCTATTGCACTTTGCTGTTCTACGAATAATGAGTGAAAGTTTTATAAATCATGTTTACCTGAAAAAGGGATGATGCATACAAGAGCGTGCCATCTCCACCTAAGCACACAATGAAGTCAATCTTATCCGTCAGGTCATCCTTTCCTGAAAAAGTTAAAGAGGTTACAAAATCCAGACACTTTATTTTTAAAATCGAAAATTTTAAAAATTATAGACGAAAATTATCTAGCCATTTGTCAATATTTAAAAATAATAAGTTATTCCATTTGAACCGATGCTTTCAAATGTTTTGAGATTACAATATGATCAAGTTTTTTAAGACCAAGAAAAACTTGATAAAGTTTTTCTTGGTTTTAACAATGGTTGTATTAATAATTTATCCATTTTTGAACAGAGAAATTTAAATACTTGTAAGCATGAAAAATAATGTAAGCAAAGTTTGGGAGTTGATCAGAAAGGGAACCAGAATACAAGGGTTACTCTGAAATTTTTCAGATACGCGCAGACGAGAATTTGCAAAATAAAAAAACCGGATTAGTTTTAAAATACAAAGTATTTTAACACAGAAGATGATTTTTTTACTGACTAACTTCGACTTGTTTAGTGTAGAATAAATTTTAAACAGCAGAGAAAATGGAGTTGAAGCGAGAACATTTTCGCGTTATGATTTTCTACGATTTTAAAGCAGGATTAAATCAAGACGAATGCGTTCAATGGTTGCAATTAGCATTTGGTGATGAATCTCCAGCTCGTGCTATTGTATTCAGATAGTTAAGAGAATTTAGAAAAAGTTGCAATTTTCTTCAGGATGAAGAACACACAGGTAGACCGCCGTCGGCAGTAATCCCGGATAATGTGTCTGTCATACGAAAAATGTTATTGGATGATAACCGCTGTACCTATCAAATGATACAGAAGGAACTTAACATTGGATCTGCAGCCATACACAAAATCATTCATGAATAATTACATATTTAAAAAGTAGTTTGTCGTTGGGTACCCCATAATTTAACTGAGCACCAAAAAGAGGAGCGTGTCAGAATCAGTAAAGAAACTCTAAAATTGCTAAATGATGGTGGCCACCGCATCATTTCTAAAATTGCAACAGATGATGAAACGTACATACCGTTTTTTGACGTTCCAACACGTCAAGAAAGCAAAGTATGAATCTTTGAAGATGATCCCACGCCGACAATGGTGAAAAAACAACGCGCATTGAAAAAAGTGATGTATGCCGTTTTCTTCAAAAGTAGTCAAATCTATTAAGTTGGAAAGACAGAAGACAATAACAACAAACTGATATACCACTAAATGTCTTCCAGAAATTCTACAAGAACTGAATGTTAGGGAACTAATGCTTTACCATGACAATGCATCTTCACATACAGCCGGATTAACAGTTGAGTTTCTTAAACAAAAACAAATTAAAGTGATCGAACACTCGCCGTATTCACCTGATCTAGCTATGTACAACTTTTGATTATTATTTAATCTAAAAAAGAACTTACGTGGACGTCGTTTTCATTCAGAAGAATAGATTGATGTGGATATAAATGCATTTTTTTCATCTATTCCAAGAAATGAATGGCTTGAGGCATTTAATCTGTGTAAAATTCGTCTACAAAAGTGCATTGATGCTGGAGGAGACTACTTTGAACACTCATAAAATTTTGTAAGTATAACTTTAAAGACCTAGTTGTATCTCAAAAATTTCAGAGTGACCCTCGTAAAAGCAAATTCTCATTGGTTTTAAAATATGTATGACGTCAGATAACAACGTTTTATCTACGTCACAGTCAAATCACATCTTATAGCGTCATCAGAAGGACGTATCATCGGACTGCCTGCAGGGGATCGTCCATCCAATTGTCAACGAATTTGCTGCCTGCCTTGAAGTTCCTCTATTGCCACACATGAATACTAGCCATTGTCTACGAAAAGTCCTCTTGGAAGGCATTTTCTTGGGGTAAATGCCTTAAGTGGTTCAGCTGCCCACCACGCGATATCAAAGGTTTCTTACTTTAAGTAAGATCAAAGAATTTTTATTAATAAGCATTTCAAATCATACATTTGAAGCCGCTTCCCATAATACATACCCGAAGATTTCCGCAACATTTTTTCAGTCGATGTCCCATTTTCATAAAACTAGAACTGTTAGCGAAGTGTTTAAACTTTTTTTCTTTTCTCGGCCAGCATGAAATTCTATTGATAATGTAAAGAATAATGCGTTAAACTTGTCTTTAGAAAGAATTAAATAATTATGATCACAAAGCTCTAAGGAAATTCTTATATTGGCCATATTTATCAAGAATCTAGAATTTTCTTATTTCTTAGCAAGATATGCTTATTCGATAGAACATATCTTGCTGATTTAGAAAGAGACATGGTTTAAAATAAGTTGTTTTCCTTTCAAATTAATTTGCTGTATACACGAGATAATGCTGGTATATGGTAACACAAGTTTGAAAAAAAAATTTACATTATCAAGTAAAATATGGTTTAATTAAGAAATAACGCGCAAGATGTTTAGTGAATAAACTATACAGAAATTTCTACAGTTTTCGGATATTCGACAATATCTCAGTTATTATCGATCATTGATTGTTGTTATTTCTAGCTTCATATCTGGTCTGATGCAGTTCGGTCCAGACAAAGACAGTCACAGATGTGTTGAGGTGATGCTTGTTCTGGTAGGCATTTATGGAAAAGATTACTAATCCTAGAATATTGAAGACTTTCAGTGCTCACTGGCAAGTCAGAACAAACAGACATGTTTGATTATTAAACTATTAATTAATCATTGGTATAGCTTCGTGTTTTAAGTAATTGTAGGCATATTAATAAATATTTCATTTCACATATAATTTCTCCAGTTGCAGCGCGTATCCACGTTAATCTGTGACGTTTAAAATTATTCCATTGGTGTGGAGAGGATTGTGCCAACTCAACTGCCTACCTCGTTCTTTGACCATGGTTCAAAACTACTAGAGGCTTGGTCTTAGGCGAATATTACAAATCCATTAGCCTTAAGGTAGGTACAGTCCTGGGCTTCCCTGTACAGCTATGTATGTGTGTATTTTTCGAATTTTAACTCAGAAGTACATTGCAGATGAGAAGAAGAAGAATGAATTCATACATACGTATGTATGTATGTATAAAAGGAAATAAGCACATTTAGGAAGAACAAAACAAAGTTAAAATTGCCAAAGTATACATTTTGATTTAGCCACGATATTTACGAGATTATAATACAGATTTTTCAAAATTATTAGTATGCCTGTTTCTTCTTCACGTTGTCTTTGGGGGCAAACATTCGAACCCGTAAACTGTGTCATCTATGTTTATTAGTGTCATTCTACAAACAGGAAATAGCCAGTCTCAGTAGAATACAGAATACCGCCATTTGTTTGCATTTTAGTCTGTCACCAGTAACCAAATATACGCTTCTAGTGCAGGGTAAGCCTATGAAATTGTTAGAAGTTATTAACAGTCTCGAAAAATTAATTTATCACTCTTCTTCTTCTCCTCAAATCACTTTTAATATATAACGTTTTACAGTTGGTAATAATATTAAAAAACAATTATATAAAAGGTTGTCTACATAAATTCAAATTATAATTAGTTTTTAATTTCTACCTAAGAATCATTTTTGTTTATAATATTTTTTTACTATGGGAGTGGGACAATTTAAACTCAGAAATGAGCTTTAAAATTTTAGTACCATAAGATATAGAGTCCATTATTCATAATTTTTTTTTAAAAAAAGTTTTATTTTTTATGTTCAGAAAGCATTTGCAGCTCACGGATATTGGCTTCAAACTTAATTGAGCTGGCAGAATCCGTTTTACATCATAGTATTTCGTATAGGCAGAATTCAATCGAATTTTAATAATGCATAACTTACTTCACTCACTTGGTAACTTTTTCAAATTTATCATATGTTTCAAATTTAACTATGAAATATAACTTTTGACATATTGATATATATGTGCCTATATATAGTAAAAATGATTTTTTTCTGTATTTTGAAGGTAAAAATCAAAATTTCTGATATAATGCTGTAAATTATAAGAGTAAAAAAATAAATAAACAAAATTTTACAAAAAAACATTGTTACTGATTAAGATCGTGTCAATATGTATAACATGAATAGTTAATACTAATTAATGAGTTATTTATTTAATTTCAATGATTGCTTATACGTAAGATAACCGCTAATATTTATTTTGGTTAAGGTAAAATCGATGAACATTTCTCAAAGATCTTATTCTCGTGTCGTAACTCGGAAACATTCCAAGCAATTACAGCGACAGATATACTGAAAAAGGTGCAAACGTAACAGATATTTCCCGTAGTTCAATAGCTGCTAGATTCGAATTTCAGACATCTTACTCCAAAGAGTCTGATCCTATTTCTGTACCAAGGTGTACTTGTTAAAGAAATAATATAAATTGGAAAAAAAATATCAAAATAAACAATATTGAACGAAATTATGTATCACTAGTTCAAACGAGCTAATGTACAAGGTTTGATGTTTTTAGCAATATTTATCGTTAAAAATAATGATGAAACGGACAAAAATGAATTGAGGCTATTATAAGTCACTAAATCAAGTATATTGTTTAACTTATTGTAATGGGCTTCCTATATCTGCCCATCGAGCTCCAATGGCTCCGTAGCCTCACGTCGCCTCTCATTAAGATTAGCAAAGTGAAGCATTATTTGCCGTGAACAGTGATTAGAAACAAACCACATTCTCCTTCATTGGGTTGCTGAGGGTAAGTGGGTTGGGGACGAGTCTACGTTAATATACGGCATCTAAAGTTGATTGCCAAAGATGCTTATAAGAGTTTGGAATCTATAGTGATATGTAAAAAAGATATAACCCATAGGTGCCATCTTTAGCCCATGTGTGAAAAAGAGACCTTCAGGTGATATACCAAAACATCTTCGCCCTTATAATCTTAAATTTTTGATATTCACTGTTTCGTTCTGGGTCTTTAGTGGGACGCATTGTTTTAGTGCACATTCTGATGAAACTCAAATATCGGCTCGTTAAAAATGTACACAGATATAAAATTAATTTTTTCAAAAAGACTCTTGCTGTGCCATCGAACATACCTTCTCTGAAAGTGCAAAGTTTATCTTTGATCGATGTGTAGGAGTTATTGATGAGGAGGTATTCTTCGTCCAGAACTGAGGCTTCGACAAAGACAAGCATGTGTTTCTCCTGTAATAAGAATTAGAATTTTTTGTTGCATATTAAGAATTAGATATTTAAAATTCATTGTCTTGAAACAAAATGCCTTAAAATAAATTACCTGATTTTATTAAAAAAAGAAAACCTTATGTACCGGTTAAATTATTTTACAATGAGTTCATATTAACAAGTATAAAAGAGAATATAATTATTTCAGATTAATTTTAAAGGATTTTTTGCATTTTTACAAAATGATTTTGTGACAATTAAATTGACAATTCAACATAATGGAGACAATTAAGAATTGAAATCAAAACCTGAGGATAAACCTCATTAACGCCTTTCTGTGCACGTAACATTAGTCTATCATTGGTAGATGATTAGCATTTTGCACTTCAATTGAAAAGTTTTTGTTCCATTACTAGGGATACTTCATTAGAGATATATCAAACAATAATGAACACAAGTAGCACAGTTTGTTGCATCTGACGGAATAAGTTCACGACAATATTCTCTACCAAATAATTTATTGCCAAAGTTCTATCAGGCAAGAAAAATCTCCATCGGAAGCAGTTTATCATCAAAAGCAATGTGCTCGATCATATGAGACAAACAATAAAGAGAATCAAATTTTGAGAGGTCCAAAGAAATCAGTCCATTACAATAGGCAATATATTATATCAAATTAGATAACTAATAAAGAAATATTAATATCATATTTTGTGAAAGCAGTTCCTCGACTAAAGGAATAGAATCGATCACACAAAACAAGCAATAAAAGATATTAATGTTAAATTTTGTGGTACATGATAGAAGCAGTTTGTCGACAAAGAGTAAAAAGAAAAAAAAATCAAAGGAGGCAAATAATAAAGAATGTTAACATCATATTTCGTTGATGGATACAGTTCAATAATAACTTTAAAATGTTGGATCAGAGAAGACACAATAAAGAGAATTCATTTCAAATTTTGTGAAATCTTACGACATCATTTCTTTACAAAAGGCAGTATCTCTTTCAAACTTGAAAATGAATGAAAATCATGAATACTAACGTTCATGACATCATCCGGAATCAATTTATCGCCAAAGCCAAAACACTCGATCAGGTGACAAACAATAACAAGCAGTACATATTTCAAAGCATTTGACCGACTCAACTCATCTTAAAGGATAATATGTTGCATCAGATAAGATAAACATTAAAGAATATTAGTATAACATTTCATAACATTTAACTTTGCAAAACCTTAAAGCTCAATCAGATTAGTCAAACAATAATGAAAATTACAGGCAAAACTTGATATGGTCCATAATAATTGACAACCAGTTCATAGATGTGAACAATATAATCTTTGAGACTTGGACACCCATAAAGAAGATTACTATCCTTTTCATGGACAGCAATGAAAGCAGTCAAGTAATTTTCCATTTTTTTTTTATTCCGTGGCACTTTATGGTACAAACTCTTCACAAAATAATATGCTACATCTGAAAGAATATAAAGAATATCAATCACATTTTTTTATCCTCCAATAGAATTGGCCAAAAACAAGGTCTACCTTCGATAACACAGAATAAAAGAATGTCACAATTTGTGAAATTTGACTTAATTAGTTTACTACAGAAAACTATATGTTCTATCGGAAATCATAAAGAATGTTAGTAGCCAATTCATGGAATTTGATGAAAAGCAGTTCAGCACGAAAAGTAATGTGCTTCATAAGATCAAATGAACAATAACGAATTAATTATTCTCTATTTCTCAAAAAGTATTTGAACACCGGAAATACGTTTAAGCCAAATATATGGTTTCGAAGAGGATGTCTTTAAAAACGATTCAATTACAAATTGGTAAGTTTATAACACTCTTAACCTTTTCGCACCGATTGCCACGTATATGTATTAGCATGAAACACACTCAGCTCCAAGCCAGACAGGCGCGCCAGAGCGTTTTCTCGTTCACCCTTGGCCCTTAGCTATTTGTGCCATTTGTGTCATTGCTTTATTTTATGGATTTAGACTTAATAGCGAAAAGCCTCCGGCCCTGAGAAAATACTCGCGAAAGAGACTTTACAGTGAACTCGCTTTTGTTCTTCCCGTAGCAAAAGGATTTAAATAAGTCAAAATACTTGCTAATTATATGCATCATTCGCTGTTAATATATTATATGTGTCCCTAAACTTAAGTACTAACATTCTGATGCCTGAAGTGTGTGCTCACAATTACAATGTTCAAAGTGCAAAAGAAGATGCTTACGTAAACAAGCCACTTGACGAGGTCGATGAACGGCTGGATGACCGAGATGTCGTGCACTTTCTTGATGACCAAGACAGTAAGTGGCGGCTTGTTCCACGTCAAGCGCTGGCTTGCGGGATCCTGTATCGTCCTACAATAAACAAATACTTGTCACTAATCAGGTATTCTTACGGGGCCTATCTCAAACTGCAGTTGAGTCGGAAAGAATCAGCTTCGAATTTCATAATTATTGGTATGAAGTTTTTTCACCCTTTTATTTACTTAAGATTCTCAATGTATAAATCACTTACTATAAATAAATAATTAAAGCTAAAATAAATAAAAACAATAAAGAAATATATTGTAAATTCCAGGCTATTTTGTCTAAATGTCAGAAACATAACATACATTCTTATTCCATACGAATTAATCAAAATTGAATATTGTTTACTTTAATCAAACAAGATCAAGTGAAGAGGATAAAAAAGAATAAAATGTTACATTAATCGTAAATTTTTAAATTTTCATTGCATAAATGTTATATAATTTTATCTATTTTTTAATAGAAATATAATGCATTTTAATTGAATAATCATTAAATTAAAACTACGAATGGAAAATTGAAATAAAATTACGATAAAAAAAGAATAAAACCAAATACATCAGCTTGTAAAACGATTTTTAATTTTTTATGTAAAAAAATTAAAATTGTTTTTTTATAATTAAATAATATCTTATAAGGTAAGATTAAGAACTATTAGAAATTTATTTTAAGATAACACAAAAAAAATTAATAATTTTTTTAATAAGTATTGCTCATAGAAAAAGGAAAGATGTAAGTGAGATAAACTAAAAAAGCACTTTTTGTCAATTTCTCGCCTCTATAGGGTACCAATTCAAAAAGTTTCTTGGTAAGTGAAAAAAGTCACTATTAAAACATGTTTAAGGAGAGAACGGTACTTTTAGTGACCAGATTGCTATCTGAGTAAAGCTTCCGTGGTATAAAAAACTGGGAAAAGAGTACTACGCAAAATTTTCTATTCTCAGCAGGCAAAATAAAAAACTTTCGGAGAACTGTGCTAGATGGATGCCAGAAAAATCCAGAAATCTCTTTATGGATAATTGTCTCAATCTCGAGCAATTTTTGTAAATGGATCCTCCTGGTAAAAAGTAATTTCTTTTACTAGGTAAAAGAATTGTGCAAGCTATTTAGAGAGATTTTAGGGGACTTGAGGAAAATTTATCTGGAAAGAAACTTCGGCAAAAAGTCTAAGATGTTAATGTGGGGATTTCCTGAAAATTTGTCTATAGTTCATACATTTTATATACTGTCCTAAGTCACCTCAAGCTTAGGATTTGACAAACATCCTCCTGGTCAATCTGAAGGACAGTATTAAATATAGAAACGCCCTGAAAAGTGCATATTTATTCTTAATAATACTGCTGTGAATAAATAGATCATTATGGTGAATACGCAACTTTCTTTCCCTCTGTCTGGTTGAAGCACAACTTTTCTATTATGTATATTGTGACGAAAAAATGCAAATGGAGTAAATATTTGTATGAATGACACACACATATATTTTTGTTTACTTATTTATTTAATTTATGAAATTATTGTTTAAACAACGTTTATTCTAATAGCAGTTTTCCCAGTTGAGAAATAAGTTTGTAAAATTTAAATGACTTTGGCAAAATTTGAAATTAATTTTGGTGACAAAATAATATATTTTTGTAGTTTTGAGTCAATAGGAGCTGAATTACTATAGGCTTACTCTAGGAATATTTTGGAAATTTTCTGGGCTTATACCGAAGAAGTATAAATATCGGTCTCAGCTAAGCAATGACTTGTTGAAATTGATAAGATTGTAATATACATACAGAAAAAAAATTGTTATATATTGCTGAGGTTGTTTGGGTGTTATATATGTATATAGTTTCTTAATAAAATAATTTCAATCATATATTTTTAAATTGAAAAAAAACGGAAGTAATTAAAGTAACATTTATTAGCAATTCAAGTTTGTATTACAGAGCCAAATTAAGCATAAATGTAATTTCATAATAGTGTAAATATTTTTATTCAGAATTAGAGTCTTAGAATATTTTTCTGAATATGTGATTACCATTTATATTTGGTTACGTCATTAAAACTAAACAAGATTATATATATATATAGGAGTACATTATTTTCTTATTTATTTTCAAGAAAATAATTTATATGAAAAATATTTCAATACTACTTTTTCTGTAGTATTAAAATCTGTAAAGTGTTGACACTTTGATTACATTTCATTTAAAGACTTTTAGTGATAGTAAAAAATTACTAAAAATATTTATTTATTTCAAAACAATGATGTAATTCAATTAATTTCATTAAGTTTAGAATATGAAACGTTAATGAGTTACGTACAAATTTTATTGAATGATGATAGTTTTTAATATTCTCTAAAAAAAAATTATCAAGATATAAAAAATTTCAAGAAATTACATATTCTGGCTTTCAATATAAATAAATTTTAATTTCAATAAATTAAAATTGATCACAAAATTTAAATATGTATTGGTTGATGAAAAATTTTAAAAATCATACTGAATTTTAATCTTTAATTTTAATTAACATTTTGTCTCACATTAAGTTTAATTAAAATTTGAAATAATTTCTCAAACTTATATCTAAATGATTCTCTTGCGATTCATGTAAAATAATGAAATATTTGTTATTTTCTTTGAAACAATAATTAAATTTTTTCTTTCTAACGATTAACTGAAAAGTTTGAATGTTGCTTTATTAATAATCAACCTATGAATGAAAATTTTAATTTTATAAAATTTCTTTTAATTATGAACATGGAAAACAATAGATGTTTTTTTTTATATCCAATCAATAATTATTTAATAACACATGATATATGAATTTTCCGTCGTTAATTTAAAACACAATAAAATATTTACTATATTCTCTCTAAAAATTAATTAATATATTAAATAAAATTTTCAATTCAATAAATATTTCTTCTTAAACTTTTAAAAAAAAAAGAAAAAAGTTCATGGTTATACCTCTATTTTCTAATAAACAATTATTGTATGAGCCCTTAATTTTATACATTTTTTTCTAATAATAGGAATGATTATGTAATATTCAGTCTAATAAGTAATTTCTTCAAAATAAAGGGTTCATTTAATAATTGTTTCTTCTTTATTATAAAAAAGAAAGATTAGGTATTATAATACCTAGCAATATATATATATATATATATATATATATATAAGAAAATATTTTTGATCTAATAAATTTTTCTTTACTAACCATAAGCAATGATCTTAAGTAATTAATCTATAGCATCATCAAATAACTTACATTACCATGGCTGAGTTTTTCATGATCCGACCACACGGCCCGAACTGGCAAATGGGACTGGGAGCATTTAAAGACCTTGTGCGCCTAGAAGGAAAAGTAGAATATTATTACCAGAATATATAACTTGCATATTTAAAAGTTAATATGATTCGCAATCATCATCATATACTTATTCCTTAAAGTCTTAATTAAAAACTATTGAATTTAAAATATATATATACATATAATCAGAAACACTGTTGTGAGGACCATAGTTTATGTTATTTGAATGTGTAACGATATGTCTGTAACTATCATTTATGTTATTTGGATGGTAAAAGAGTTATTGTTTTGTTTTGTTTTTGCGGAATGATGCAAACTAGCACAATTAAATAGAGTATTGCTGTTTTTGAATATTTTAAGTCCTTTTTTTTAATGAAACTAATTTTAAACAACGTCA
>JAPDSC010008906.1:0-11820 GCA_026290005.1 Latrodectus geometricus | reverse complement strand
GATTATTTGATTCTATGCCGAAGCGTGTGGCAGCAGCTATAGCCAACAATGGCAGGCACACTAATTTTTTCATCATCATTTATTAATCTTCGTCGTTTAATCTTTGCATAAAGTGTCGTCTACCAAATAAATTTTGCCATAGTATTTTGGGTGATTATTGTTGCATTTTGAGTAGTAACATATCCAATTAATAACATATCTAATTAATAAAGCAATAAGTAAAAATATATATATAAGAATTGAAGATAATATTTTAAGAAAATATTATCTTCAATTCCTGTATATATTTGACACTGCGTAGAGAGTGGACAGTCAAACAGGCGATATTAAATATTTATTTATTATTTTTATTTCTTTTAGGAACCACAGCGTATTGTTTTCCGTTTGTATTTTTTACATTTAGTGAACTGTATTCACGTATCGCTAATGAGAAAACCCAGAAAATTCTCAAGACATCCATGCAGATATTTGACTCAGTTAAAAATGTGTATAGAAAGCAGAAACGTAATTTCTATCTCCCATACAATGTTCAACAGTTCCTGTTACGAACCTGAGACCTTCCAATCCAAAGAATAAAACCATGTCATTAAGTCACAGTGAGTGTTTAGTTCTTATATAGAAAATAATCTTATACAAAAATTGAGTAATCAAAATTCATAAAAATGTTTCTTAAAAGTAATAAAAAATAATATCTTATGTCCTTATATATACAGCCGAGGCTAATGGATTCGATACCGGCTAGTACCAAAGATCATCTAGGGAAAGTTTTTTATGTAAACTGTTTGCAACTCTCTTTGCTAATGTAGTGAGAAAGTTAGAGAAGAGGATACTACAAGTATTGATTTGTCACTAGATCATAGTTCAAAATTTTGAAGTGGTTGACCTATGTAATGCAGCTTCGAATAGCAAAATCAGATAGCGAAACGTAATGCAATAAAGCAAACAAAAATGCACGTACTTGTATTTAACATTGTATGAAAATGAACAAATATTGATTTAGATAGTTAAAATTAACTGAGACACGACAGCAAATAACTTTTAAAACAGATTTCTATCATCTTCATTTTTGACTACCTCTTGCGCTGCATGCAGGATATTATACTAGCATCCAGGAACAAATAAAGTATTAATACACGTTACTAGCACATTGCAAGAGAAGCGTATCTGATGTCAGATGACAAAAATGTAGGAAATATTTACTTAACTGTTTATTGAGCCGCATTTATCAATAATTTAACATAAGTAAACATTGCAAATCATTTTTGTATTGCTTGATCAATCAAATAGATAAAAGATGGTAAAAAACTAGCGAAATTTTTAAGAAATTTATAAAAAAACAAAAATCTGTTATTTAGGCAAGTTATGCAATGTAAGCATGATATACCTTTAATTTTGATCGTCATCAACATTTTGGGTTAAGTTAGGTTATTGTAATACATTTTTGAGAGCCGACTTCTGGAGATCAAAATCACTAAGCACAGACAACCTTTTGGTAAATTTAAATTGCAGTCGAAGATCAACATCCGAATTGATATTCTCCTCTTCTAAAGGTTTTTTGTGGAGTCAGGTATCTAACTCATAACCTCCCGGGCATTAAACAGCATCTTTCCCCACCAGGCCATGACGATCTTTGTTGATTTTTGTTATTTTTATCAGGCTCCACGACATTTAATGAAAAATTAATGAAAAAATTTGATAAAAAAATAATTTTCATCTATTTGTTTATTTTATTACACTCGTGTCGGGCTGTCTATTTTTGTAACTTCGTAGATACTGAAGATAACCATTCATCTCGTAATTTTACATCAGAATGAAATGACGAAATCAACATTTGAGCTACAAACCTTTTCTTTAACTCATCAGATTCCACGGAATTTAAATGTACACAGATGATGGTTTTTGCCAAAGTCTGGTATCGAATTTGTTGTCTTTCAAGAGAAAAAACGACGCCTTTCTTCACATATAACAAACATAGTCCAAAAATCAATTATTTTCAGGTGTAAAGATACAGATTTTTGATACATTGAGTCCATATTTAGAAGATATCTTCAAAAATGGGAAAATACAGAAGAAATCATAGGAGGGCGGATATTTAACTGAATTCAATATAATAGGTTTTCAAAAAAGAGTATAACTAAGACAGTTTTAAACCATTTAAGTTAATATGAATAACAATAATTAGCTAGTATATCCATCCATATTTAGTGATTATCACACATTTTAACAGATATTCGAATCTACCTTTGTTGTTAACACATTTCTCGCCTGTTTAGTAAGCAAAATTTTATTTTCATGTTTACACTCTTATTTTAATGCATATTTACGTCATGTTTACAAAAATATTTAAATGATGCCTAGTAGTGAATGCACTGAAAGCTATTGTAAGGGACTTTGGGGTAAACCCTACATATTTACCAGGATAACTGTTTGTAGAAAAAAGGGACCTCAAGAGGAAGAAAACCTCAAAAACTCCCAAGTACACATCGAGAAAGATGTACTAGCAAAAAACAAAATTAATCACTTTTTTCATTAATGCTCGATAATAATTACAATTTATTGTCGAGCCTGAATTCTAGCTTTCCGAAGACCACTGCCTACTCCAAGATTGTAATGAGCTTGAAATATTTAATTGAAATAAGAAATAATTCCTAATTAATAAGGGTCAATAGACAGTCTACAACAGCCGTGGTTTTGCTTGGTTTAGGATGTTCGTTCTTTTTATAAAAAGATAGTGAATTCGAACCCCGACCTAATCAAGGATTAGTTGTGTTCGCTAATGGGGCACGTTAAGATGTCGTGGTCTCAAAATCATCCATATGAAATGATATCTCTGGGGGTGGTAGGGCCAAGCATTAGGGGGTCCTCTGCTACTAAATTACGAAGACTCTCACCCGTCTGCTTCTATCTAACTAGTAGAGCCCAACTCAGGGCTAAGTACAGGGAAGCATGCTGGTGCAACAACAAAGCAATGTCAAAGAGTAAAATAAATAAAAAAGTTTCCCGTTGACCAACTGAATTTATCAATTGATCAATAACAATTGAGCCGCTGACATAGCTTCCCGTTCAGCTTCTGTTGAACCAATGGAAGATAGCTATAGTGTGTTCCTACTTTATTTACCAGGATATCTACTTTAATGACCAACATTGTTGTAAGTTATGTTAATTTCTACTTCTTATATTGTTTTCTGGGAAAACGTTTCATAGAAACATTATTCACATGTCACAAAAGAGAAAACCTGAAAAACTCCTACGGAAGTGTAAACAACATCTATCTCCCGTTGTTCAACAGTGGCTTGCATCAAAATCTTTCGCTATGAAGAGCTTCCACTGGGCCACATTAAACGAAGCCTTCTTCAATGTTTTCCAGACTTTTCTCTTTTTCGATATATCTATGAAAAATCCAAAGTGTAAAACTAGCGATGCGTTATTACAAGAGCCTTACAAAAACCTTCGGTTGTAATAGTATCAGATATACTTATATCAAAGAATTAGATTATTGTTGAAATCGAAGCATTTTCACAACCACCATTTTTTAAGCCATTTATTTTACATATTTCTAAACTTAAATAAAATTATTGAATATATTTAGAATTGATTTGAGACTTTTTGAGATTTAGGGTTGATTGTTTGAGAAATATATTTAGAATTAAGTGAAGACTTTAAAAAACAACATCTAGAATTAATTTGAGACTTTAAAAATCAACATTTAGAATTGATTAGACAGTTGCATATTTAGAACTCATATGAGACTTTGAAACATATTTATATTTGATTCAAAACTTTAAAAAACAACATTTAGAATTGATTAATAGTATTGGTTCGAGACCTATAAAAGCATATTTAGAATTGTCTCGAGATTTTAAGATAAAAAATTCTATCCCCAACCATATCAGAATTTTTTTTTTATGCTGCTGTTATATTTTCCGGTCTCTTTTCATTCGGGTGGAAATAATCTGACCTTGAGATCTATTTAAAAGAAACAGACTGTAACAGTTTAATAAGTCATAACATTTTAAAGTCATGACAACAAAAGTTTAAAATTGTGTCTTACAAGATACAAATATTACATTAAAGCCAAATAATTATAATGAAAACAAGAAAGCAACATTTATGTGATAGTTATATTAACATACAGGCATTCATTCATTATAAGAAATTCCTAGTTTATAAAAATAAAAATTTTATTAATTTGCCATTTTTAAAAAAAAAAAAAAAAAAAAAAAAAAAAACCCTATTATTAATTTAGGAAAAGATGAAAATACAAGTATATAAAAAATGCTTTCATAAAAATTTGAGTAACAAGAATTCTTATGCAGTGAAAAAACATTATACAGAATAATAATGAAAAAAATTCTATTAAAAACTTAGTAAAAGCGAAATGTGTCTCTCTCAATCAATTTACCACAACATTTCTGATTTGAAATTAATGGCAGATGGGAAAAACATAACATGGTGTCAAAAAACAATTAAATTTGGCATTTTTTTTGCATCCCTTACAGAAATTCTTCGAATTCTTGTTCCAATAAAATTGTGTGTGTGAGTTCTAGATCACTGATTCCTGCTTTTTAAATTATGCAAAAAAATCTTGAGGATATTCCGATCTACACACATCAAGGGATGAGATCTGATTTTCATGCACAATTAACGACAACCGGATTATGTTTTATTACTCTTATGAAACAGAAATACTATCCATATGAACGAATTCCTACTCGCGAAAAATGAACCTGATAGTAACAGTCAAGAACTTGTCTCAAATAACATTTTAAATAACAGAATTTTGTTATTCTTTTCCAATTCCATAATAGCTCAAACTCTCACAATATATATCTTGTTCAAATTTTCAGTTGTAAGTAAAATGTTTTTTATTCTTCCACTCAAGTTCATTTTTTTAAACTTGTTGTAGATAATACTTGATACTAATTCAGTTTTCCAAACATAAATTCATTAATTAAATTTAATTAATTAATTTTAATTTTGTGTGAAAACTACACTATTGTGTAGTGGTGCCATCTGTTGGTATCAAAAGTTATTATCTCTATCACTACATATTTTTGTTAAATTTTAAATATGTTTATTTTTATTATCTTATAAATGAGTTCATTACTTCCTTTGAACAATCAACTTTGTCATTTTGAAAAAAAAAAAAAAAAAAAAAAAAAATTAATGAGGGAGATGGAGAGAGAGTGTATATTAGAGAGAGAGAGAGAGAGAATTTTTCTAACTTAAAAAAAATAAAGGAAAATTCTTTGTAAAGGACATTTTGCAAAATAGTGCAAAGAAATCTTTGCCTTGCAGTGGCAAAATTGGCAGAGCGTCGGTTTCAAATTCTCTCTTCGAATCGAATCTTGTCAAAGCAATAAACTAACAAACAGACTGGATTAACAGTACCGACTTTTGCTTCAGAAATGGACCATGCGAAATTTAATAAAAAGAAACTAAAATATATTCTTTCATTACCGGAGTGAGAAATGACTTTACATATTACTTGTTAGGTACGCAAGACATAAAAATTACCATCCGCGCGATCATTCCAGAATGTCTTGGGGGTCCAACAGTCGATCGAGGTCCCTTTAATGTTTACCGCTGATCTATATAGAATCCTTATTCTGTTTATCCGCTGGATTCTTTTGCGAAGTAGAATTGTGATCGACTGCACAGAATGGAATTTGACTTATGCCAGGATCTTCCTTTAACTTAAAATACTAACGAATTCATTTCGAAATTTTGTCGAACAATTTTTCGTAAAATGAACTCGCTTCGAACAGTGTTTGTATTTAATTTAAACAGTAGTTAACGTGGATTCCCCTTACAATTTTCTCATGCAGCAGTGCACTGGGCTTCGAAAACGAAGGACTGCCTTGTCATCTGAGCAGGTAAAAATCCCGTACGGAATGCACTCTCGTCTCTCTTACACATTTCAAATAAGTAAATTAATGATAAAAACAATAATATTTACTAATTTTTGAGGATTTTGATATAATTTTTACTTATAGTAACGAACATGTTTGGGGCTTTTCTAATAAGCATTAAAACGAGAATCAAAGGGAAGTTTCGATATCAATATTTAATTATATCGTAACTAAAGGACACACTTCACTCGATTTGTTTTTAACTGGCATATACGTGTGAACTAATTTCATGGCGCAGAACAGCATTTTGAATAAAGTGAACTAAATGAGTAAAAAAATAGAAGATATGGTTACTTTTCCATATCACAATTTTTCCCATAAAGCGAGATGCACGTTTCCCACCGGAAGCCAAAACCCGGGAAAATTGGCGGCTTGTCCCATTAGACAATAACAAAATAATATTCAAAAATGTATTGTAAAATAACACGTTCAATATAAGACATTGCAGATGACGCATTAACATACAATACATTAAAAATTTTTGATTATAATATGCATTAATAACATATGAATTGTATATTTCGTACTAATGATATATACATTGTATATTACACAAAATAGCATACGCACTGTATACTACGCATACCATATGTATTGTATATTATCAATTGAAAATATATTTAATTTTATATCATATTTTCATTAAATTTTTTTCCTACAAGGTCATTCATTAACCAGACTTTATTTTTTAACAATTTGCTTTGCAAAGTAAAATGAAATTGAAAATCTTAAGGTTTATTTAATAATTAAGACAGATGATTAAAAAATATTCTTAGTTAGCAAAATATATACAAAATTGAAATACACTATATATATACAGAAATATATTTCACAAGAATCTTATTTTAAATATATTATATCAAATATACTTAAATCACAAAGAATTACAATTGTTTATCATTAGTTTTACAAAATTAATATTTCAACTATGGACTTAGCAAATAATTTCCCAGATTTAATTGAAAATAAAGCTACTGACACCACGCAATATATAGCCTCATATTTAATGGCTGTTACAATGTTTTAAAGGGCTCACTGCTTATTTGTTATCTATACGAACTTTACATAGATGCAGACTCTTAATCACACATCCCTATAAGGGAAGTAACCTGAAAAAATTTCCAAGCACTCACATTTGTCGGGTAAGAATTTAAAAGAATAATTCGATATACGATTGAATATATTTATTAATTGCAATCACCATATATTAAAATAAAATAAGAAAAATCACACGTTTAAGGAAAATAAATAGTTAATAAGAAATGAATATGCAGCCTTAAATATACAAACATAATTTAACTATCAATATAATAATTTTTCGTGCATAGTAATAGATAACAATTAATTTTGCCAATAAAATAAAAAAATAAGTTTGTAAATAATAGATGACATTTTCGTATAATATAATAATGATAATAAAGTATATAAAATAAAAATTATAACAAATAAGGAATTATTTATAAGATAACCTTAATAATTAAAAATATAATAATAACCATGATGGATTGAAATGTGTTATTCTAAACTGTTTCTTTTATGTGGTTATAGGAACACAGTTCTACAAGGAACAACATTCCGGAAATTCCTTGGATATTCCTTGATGTCGACCCCCAGCTCACCTGAAGCACCCATTTCACTACTACCCGACCCCTTGAAATTTTCGTAACATAGGAATTAAATAAGGTTAAAAAAAAAAAAAAAGAAATTCTTGCGTTTTTAATGTTAAAATACTTTGTGAATTTGCATCTGTAAATTCAAAAGTTTAAGCTATACATTTAACTCTTTTGATTAAAAATCACGCTGAATTTAATGTTAATAATAAATATTTTTTTATTTTTCAAATTTTAGCTGAGTGGAAATAAATTAAAAGAATTTATAACAAAAAATATATGTGTTAACAGAGTTAATGTTTCAGAAATAATTTATAGATATGTTATAGCATACAATTATGTTGATTTAAAAATAATTATTAGAAAATATTAAAACTTTTTAAACAAATATTAAATAAGGTTTCAAATTTTAAATTTCATAGAAGCGAATTAACTTAATTTATTGTAAATATCAAGATATAGTCAAGATACCAATATAATTAAGAATTTAAAAAAAATACTTAACAGTAATAAATAATTATATATAATTCTATTTGTTTAAATCTAAATCAATTTAATGTAAAAATGTATTGATGCAACTAGAGTATTAGTATGTGTGTGATTAGAGTTATTCATATTTCAATTAAATAATACAGATAAATAGAATAATTTAAATAAATTGCAGTAGAGGTTTAGAAATGGGTATCAATTAAAAGACATATTTGTATAAAAGCTAAATAAAATATGATAAATGCATATTATATCTTTATGCAAACAAACCTTTTTAATTTGAAATCTTAATTATATACCTTTTCATTGTTAATTCTTTGATAATAAAACTTAATTTACTATTAATACACTCATAAATATTTATTAATTTCATTTTGCATAAAAAATGTGCTTTAATTAAAATATTTTAATTGACAAAATTTACAATTATAAAAATGCGTTTAAAATTTTAAATAGCAATACTGCTTGGAATCGATTTGCTGTTTAAAGTTTGAGAGAAGAATAATGTATTCGTGTTCATGACCGAAAAGTGAGTAAATTTTGATTGCTTTTTTTGTGCAAGTGACTGTGTTTTGGCGACATTTTAGTAAATGAATGGTATAATTACAAAAGAAAACCTGAATATCTTACCCTGATTCATCCCCATGGGATGGACAGTGTCCATTGGGGGTCGCAGACACCGGAGGGGAGTTACATTCGGATTCGGTGGAGATTCTGATCTTGGAGAACCTGTCGGTAAACATTTCCACTTTGAATGGCCCTGACGAAAGGAATCTCCCCGGGTCATTTAATTCCGCTGGAAACTGTTCTACTAATGCAGTAGTCCATATCGAACGGTGATGTAAGAAGTGTGTTTGTAGACACCTCGCGCGGTCTGAAAAGAATCGTCTCGTCTCGCTGAGTTTGGAAGTGGTCAAACGAGGAATCGGCGCCAAAAATGTGAATTTTCCTCGCAGAAATTTAATCAAAACGAAAGCCAAGCTGAGAGACCCAATAGGTACATGTTCATGTGTTTATGACAAAAGAGTGACTTCGCGGATTTTCAAACAATCGCGAGAAGGAGATTTTAATGGGAGGGGGAATATATATTGTATTGTTTATCCAGACGTGCTTGGGAAGCGCCAAAGAGATCAAGGAAAAAGTTCCATTTGGCGACGACATTGAAATTCTAGAGTTTTTGTTCCTGATTCTTTCCTGATTAGAATTTTATGTGAACAGTTGCAGAATTAGTTTACTGTGTGTGTGGAACGCATGATTGTGAAGTAGAAAGGAAAAGAAATAAATGACAAAAAGTGGAGGAAGTAATATAAATGAAAGTAATTACGAGAAAAATTTGGTGGATTATTTCTTTTTTTATTTTTCATAGACGATTTTCAGATTTTAATCTTATTTAAATAAATTATTTAAAAAAATTTTTTTTATTCTTTTACATTTCGTACATTTGAACACGTTATTTTATGATGAATGAAGACCCAAAATTAAGCGAATAGTTCTGTTGTAAAAATTTCCTTAAAAATAGTTTTTTAGTTTAAGTTTGCATAGATTTTAGGAAAGGATTCTCAGTAACTTCTTCAAAAATTTAAGTCTAAAAAAATGTAGAAAAGGAGTTTTGGTAATTCCGTTGTTTCATACATTAAAAGTAGTTAGAATATGTTTATGCCAGAGCAACTTTAATTAAAAAATGAGCTTTGCATCATATTCAACGAAGCTAGAAATTTCAAATAAACGTTGAATACGAATTTCTAAAAAGTTCCAGCAACCTCCGAAAAAATGTTTTTTGTAATAATTATCGCCAATTTAGGCAATTGCGTTGCAACTCAATATTGCATAGCGGATATAAAGATGTTTTTTTTTCTTTTCAAATATTCCATAACTTAGAGTGAGGTCGTTTTCACTTTCGTCACTGTCAGCATTTGATTGATAATTCAGAAATGGCCGGGAGCTGTGAAATAATTCATGTTTCACTTCTCCCAACAAAATGAAGTCAAATGTTTACTCCCCGAAAGATCTTTCGTAAGAATTATTGCATTGTATTGTTAGCTACCTAATTTAGGATAGATTGTTAATTGCATTACGTTTCCAGTTGCCTATTTCTGTTGATCGAAACAGGCCAAACGCAGCCAACCAATCATGGTTCAAGGCGTTCATCTTAGCACCGTGGTTAGGGCATCAATCTCTTGAAGGAAGTTACTTCGAATCCCAACTTATCCGAAACTCTGTCGAGTTCACAAAAGAGGCATGGGCACGTTATAAGGGTGTTCGCAATGTCCTCCAAGTGAAATGATACCTTTTATGTAGGCAGGCCAAGTATTCGGAACTGTTTTTCTTTGTCCCTGCTTCTAATTTACGAAGACACTCATCCGGCTGCTGCTACCTTACAGGTAAAATCCAATTTTGGGGTTCGTACATGGAAGTATGCTGTTGCAACAATGTAGTGGACATCATTAACACTCTGAGTCTTTAGTGGAGCATTTTAATATCCCTCGAGTAAATTTCCTTCAGGGTGGACATTTCATAGACGATACAGAGTATTCAGGAGTCACGTGTGAAGAAACTCTGAAACTTTCCTAGTACCGTCCCGACAGACGTGCATGCAGAAGACAAGAAAACAACGTTCGTCCCCCGTTGCTCAATAATGGCTGAATCAAACCTAAAACTATTTGCTATGTAGAGTAATGTCTTACTATATGGTTACGGTACCCTATCCTCCATGCTGCATCAGCAGCAGAACATTGACTCTACTTGTTTTTAATAATAATAATAATAATATATATATATACCGAATGAGCAAAAAGTCCGTAAAAACTTTAAAAAATCATAAAAACTGGAAAAATAACCGAAATTAAAAATGGTTTGCAGGGTTAGCATCCATAGCTCACCGGATTTTTTTTATAAACTATTTTAAATATATTATATATAATATTTTATATTTTAAATAACTAAAAAAACAGCCGATAGGTGGCGCTAGTATGAGCTAATTTGGTAGAAATATGCAAATGAGACGGTTGCCAAAACTTGTGCTCCTAATCCTCAACCACTTCACCATTGTAAACCTTGATGATTGAACCTGTAAACCCACACCACACTCTCACTTTTGGCGAATGCCATGATTTCTCCGTGTACTCACGTGGATTGTATGTCACCCAGATGCGACAGTTAAGAGTATTAACGTCACCATGAAGCGAAAAGTGAGCTTCGTCTGTCCACAAGATGTTAAAGACCCAGGTGGGATTATGGTCGATTTTGGAGAAAGCCCACCTCGCAAATGCTTCCCTCTGTACGTTATCCAGTGGTAAAAGTTCATGGCACGATTGCAATCTGTATGGATACATCTCAAGGATTCCACGAAGGATATGGCGTACCGTGGACTGTGGTAAGCCCAAGCGCCTGGCAGCTTCACGAGCACTGCTGGTCCCTGCAACTGATTCGCTTCCATTTCGGCAGCAACACGCGGCGCACGTGTCTACCTTAAACGTGGTCGCCCGGCTCTTGCACGATCCTCCAGCGTTCCAGTTTCTTCAAACCGCTGCACAAGCTCTATGAGGCCTGCCGCTCTTAAATGCCCTTTTCCATCCTTCACATTCTTCTGCAATCTGAATTTACGCAAAGCAATGGTGGCTGATTCCTGGTCCATGTAAAACAATTTCACCAGCGAAGCTTTATCTTTCACAGTTAGCATACACGGTTTACAATGGTGAAGTGGTTAAGGATTAGGAGCACAAGTTTTGATAACCGTCTCATTTGCATATTTCCACCAAATTCGTTCATACCAGCGCCACCTATCGGCTGTTTTTTTAGTTTTTTTTTTT
>JAPDSC010008904.1:0-11649 GCA_026290005.1 Latrodectus geometricus | reverse complement strand
ACATTTTATAAAAATTATTGAAAAACACTTTTTAGTCTCATTGTTCCCATTTTCTTTTTATAATTTAAATGTTTTACAAAAAAACAGTAACAAATATTGGTGAATCATCTGATACATATTGTTGAAAAAAAGCTAGATCTATTTGAAAATCCAATAAAAAATATTGTTAAAGTTCTAGATTTTTATTGAGATACATAAAAATATGTCTTTTAAATACAAGTTTATAAAATGTTGAGTATTGCAGTTATTTTTGCCTTACGAAGACAGAATAAATTTGGAATAATTTTCGCAACAACTTCATAGATTTCCTATTTATATTTGGGATTTCCTTTGTTAATATAACTTGCATTCTTAAAAAATAAAAAATAAAAAAACGCAGTTGCGAAAATGTTATTGCAGCAAGAAAAAGTGAAGGAAAGAAAATACTAGTTCATGTATATACTTAAATACAGTCTAGACAGTAAACAAATAATTCAAGAAGCCTTAAAAGTAGTTTATTTTTGAAAATGAATATATTTCTCAAAATGAGAATATATCTTCTGATATTGTTATTGAGCTTTAATGAATTTTGAATATTTTTTTGACATTAATTAAAATATTTTTATTTCATAGATACACATTTCAAGCAATTGCTTTAAAAAAACTAATTTTAACATTAATAGTGTTTGAAACTTTGGTTCTTACAATCATAAAATAATCAACCACATCATTTAGGAAAGCTTGTGAGACGTGGAATTGCAATCACGTTTACTTCCAACATTGTATCGTTATCATAGATATAGCGAAATATAATAAAAGGAATGATGTATTGTGCTCTACCAGTTTTATTTTGATTTAAAAAATGTTATAATTTTTCTTTGAATAGATGAAAGTAATATTTATGATACTTAACAATGAGGCTAAGTGAATAGGTTATGTCTAGCAATGATCATCAATGAAATCATGTCTTGATTCGGAAAACAATTTCTTTGATACTCAATCTTTTTTAGTATTGATGCACATTTTTTAATAACGTACTTCAAATTTCGTTGCAATATCATTGCGGTTGTTTTCTTACTTTCATTATTAGCCAAATTTTCCCAATGATTTTTAATTCTCATATAAATTATGATCAGATCAATCTTAAATTTATTAGCTATGATTAAATTAATATCAGCTATAATAATTTGAGCTTTATGTTTAATAATTTGATTAATAATTAAATTATTTAAATTAATAATTTGAGCTTTTTTCTGCTAGATATTCGTGAGAAATTAAAAGTAACAACATCTCATAATAAACCTTATAACAATAAATAAACACTATAATAATAAATAACAAATAAGGAGATAAAATATAAGGGATACAAAAACTTCAAAATATTAAACCTTATTAATTTTCCTTTAAATTATTTAGTTTACTCTAAAGTTGTAAGGAGAAATTTTCAGTAATATCGGAAATTTGTAAGTAGAGATTTTTGACGAATAATTAAACTCATTCCATTTGTATATTACTAATATGAGCTGCTTACTCCAAAGATTATAGAGATTAAAAATGTAAATTTGATTAGTGATTAATATAGTGAGTTATGATAAATTTTATGACAAATAATGCATTGTCATAGAAAACTCAGCTAATGGATTCTTTTCCGTGAAAAAAAGTTTGCATTTAATGATATGTTTAGTGAAACGCGTATATTATTTTAGAGTTTTTACATAAAGTGGAAAATTTCTCAGGGTATTTTATCATTTAAAAATATAATTGCAATATTTCTTTAAACTTTAATTTTCAGTTGAATGAATTCATTGGTTTGTAACACCTAAACGTTTTTATCCGTCTTTTAATATCCAAGATTGCTCTGTAATACCAGAATTCAAATTTTATTAATTTTATTTTATATTTGGTCATTGCAATTAAAAGATATTTATATTGTGTGTTGATCTTGCACATGGCGAATTTTTTGGTTGATTTTTTTATTAACGGTCGTATGACCGTTAATAAAAAGACAATATGAGTTAACATATGAGTTAAAAATATCGTTAAATGAGTGATGACACAATATGAGTTAAAAATATCGTTTGTTTGGCAAAAAGAATTTGCTGTCTTAAGTATATGGTTAGAAAAGGATAAAAACAGAATTTGAACATATGATTAAAACAAAAAAAAAAGATGTTTACTTAAAAAAAATTATAGTAGATGGTATAATGTCCTCGAACCCGAAACAAAATTTTATACCTTTGAGTTTGACCCTAATTAAATTGACATCAATGAGAGTGTCAATTATTTTATTGATGAGGGACTGGAGTATTATTTTCAATTCCTCCAAAAGGAAGGTTCTTGGTGAATTTGTGAAAATGGTAGATGTCTGGCTGCTCATCTGCTTAGAATAACATGAACATCCTCTATTGGCTTCATGTCCAGAGAACACACTGATCAAGCAGTTGACTCAATGCCATTTTTTTTTACCTTTGTGTTACATAAAGTTGAAATCAAAATCTCGTTTGGTGCAGCTAAAGCGTCGTCTTCAACCTCAAATTCGAAACTTCTATAGATTTGGAAAATGAGAAATAAATGTTTTTGTGACCCTCTCCTTCCATTTTATGCAAAATATGTTCTTATAATTTTATTCCATAAGATTTTAATTGTTGAAATACCATTTAATAGTTTTGAACAGTTAATTAACTCATTTTTTGGAAATGTTAGTTTTCTCAGTGTATTTCAGAAATTTGCTTAAAATCATTGAGAGAAAAAAAGCAAAGATAACAATGATTTTTTGCGTAGTATCAAATATTGCATTCTAGTAGTATGTTTGTAACTTATTTTTGATTCTACTTAATGCGTGAAATTTCTAAGAGTTGAACTTATTTTGGAACTGAGTGCTTTTGAGAAAATATGTTATTTTACAATGAAGATAATAAATCGTATCTTGATATATTTCGTGCTTGAAATAAGAAAATCAAGCTTTGTAATGAATTCTAAAATATGTTTATGTACTAAAATTTTGCACAAATTACAACAATTAGTTGGGAGAAATTTTTGATATATTTAACACACACAGAATTATTATCATTAAAATTGATTATTATTGTTTTTAACGCAAAGTAATATATTATGCATGTGTGATTGATATAGATGATCAGTTGCTTTATATAAGTATGAAACAATTTTAGACCATTTACAATCCGGATTGCCTCTTTCACGTATCATTAGTAGTATTCCAACAATTGTCTTTAGCAGCCATTTCATTTATATAAATTCCAGTGGAGTTTTTAATATGATCAAAAATTCATAATCTAATTTAAAAAAAGGTTTAAGCCCAAATATGAATGAATTTTGTTTGTATAGTAAAATAGGAATTTTTGACTACAAAGTCTTTTGCAAGCTATGTTATAAAGCAGGAGAACCAACAAAAGTTTTTTGTTACGTTTCTTTCTTTTTTGTGAAATTTTAGTATCAATACAAAATTATAAATTCTAATATTTCAATTTGACATATAATGATTTCAAAACGTGTAAGAAATATGTTCAGAAGAAAATTTCACAAAAATATTTAGGTTACATTTCATACAAACAATAGTAAATGAGAACAATTTTACTAAATATTTCTAATGATATTAAAGTAAAAATGAAAAAAAAATAGGAGATTTCTTTTTAAATACTCAGTATTTTATTCATGTAAATTTTATTTCAGAAATATTTGAAATTGAAACTATAACCTGTGTGTTAAGGAGCCGGTGACAAACAAAATCAATATTTATATAATGAATTAAAAACAAATTTAGTTTAAAAGCAAATAATTTCCAATGCTTATTGAAATAATATATTTATATTTTATATTGAATTTAATATATTCAGCTTTAGAAAACTTTTAGAATTCAAAACATTTATTAAATAAATTTCTAGGAATAGTTTATTTCTCGGAAAGTAACTTGAAAGGTACTCTTTTAAAAAGGTATCTTACATCAGCAAAATTTTTCCTGAGGCGTGTCTTTCATAAGTCAAAAAGTTTAAAAACAATCTTTTTTAAACATTTATTTCAGATTTCTTTCTAGGATTTTATTTTAAGCAATGACGCTTAGTTTTATTCTTTTTACAAATTTATTCAAATGGTCTTCCATGTAATTCGTTTCAATCCTATCAATACTAGAGTGAGGATTTTTCAAGAAATGTATTAAAAGATTCAGATTCAAATTTAAGCCACAAAATAAAATTTTTGCTTAACGCAAAAAAAAAAGTTCATGTTTTTCAACAAATGCTCAATCCGTTAAAAGGAAAATAATGGTTTGGTAAAATTTAAAATATTCATTTATATATAATTTCATTTATATATTTTCAATGCAAACTAGATTATCAAATAAAAAATGACAAATAAATAAATTGTAAGGAAAATTCATTTATCAGTATCTTCTGTGTATTTTAAATAAAAAAAATTGCTTCATAATAGTATTGGGACTTTTTGATAAAGTTTTAAATAAAAAACTAGAAATAAATTATTAATGCATAATTCCTTTCCTTTCAAAATGAATTTTACAGCTGTGTATACTTATTAAAAATCATTTGTAATTAAAACAAAATTAGCTTATGATGTACTAATTAAATATTTTGCTATGTTCTTAGTTATTGTGTAATACATTTTCAAAGATTGCAAAATGATGTGCTCAATATATTTTTAACAGTATGTATTGTTGATGAATATTGGCAATTGTGTGAGCATTTGCCAAGAGCTTGTATTCCATCATTTATTACAGACTCATGTCACGTTTTACTTTTAGTTTTGATGTACTTCGTTAACATATTCAACATTATATATTAGTTATAAAATTAAATATCATAATTTAAAAGTGATGTATCATCTTATTTAAATTTATTTCATGTTTGGGAAATTTCTCATCTATTTTTCATTCATAATGTATTTCCTAAGTGTGTTAACCAATATTTTTTTTAAATGTTGTGAATACATTTCCCGTTTGTTTATTTTAGATGAAGATGTATTCAAGTGGGCTTGTCATGATTCTAAAATATATTTATTGACACCCATAATTAATAGTCATTTATTTAGTCAAATAAAATAAATGACAAAAATTATTGATACTAAGAACCATCAGGATTGTCTAACTCAAAATTGCATGAAATATTGAAAAATAAATGAGAACTTTGTGAAATATTGATAAGATGTTGAGAAATATAATTTCAACAAAATTAATTCTATATTGATTAGTTATTCTCTCAGCAATATAATAGTTTAAATTTTATTATTTAAATCTTGATTCACAATATTCTGCTTCTTCTCAACTTAGCATTTTTTTTTTGCATTGTTTAAAAGTTATATTGTATTGGATAATTTACATACATTTTTCCTGAACTTAATACATTTTTCCCTTAGTATGAATATTTTAATTTCATATAGAAATGTTATTCATTTAAGAATACATATAAGTACTAATATTTATTGCCACAAATGATCTTAAAATAATTAGGAGAGGATCTCAATTTCTTGCAAGTTAACGTTGCTAGAGTAAACATTTTATAATCAGAAACTATCATCGATGTTGAAATGGAGTTCCTTATAAAAATGCAAAATTTTGATAAATGTTGCTTGCAACAGATTTAAATATTTCCATTACTTTTTCATCTAATATTATGATACCCTATTTCGCAAATTTTAAGTTCATAATAAATACATTTAAGTTAAATATATGCACATATTTTTCCACGTACACTTAATTTTTCAAAGTGTTTATAGTTCTACTTGTTTTCCACTTTAATATTTCATCATATTTTCGAAAGTATAATTTTCCATATTTTGGGTTCAAAGTGTTCCTTTTTCTCTTTAGGTGTAAGACTAAAGTAAGTAGTTCAAATTTAAATCATGAATTCTTTTTTCCTAATGATATAATATTTGCAACCCGATTGAATGCGAATTACCCTTATTATTGTTTACGGATCTCAACATATATCGTGAGAATATATTTCTTTAAAGATGGCTTAAATTTGGCTGAACATTCCAAATTTGCTTATCAATATTTTTATTAAGGTGGAGAATAATTTAATTTTGAAACATTGAATTATTTAAAACTGAGACACAGATATAAAATCATTCCTAGAGTAATATCTCAATGAAAAATCTGTCGAAGAAATATTTCAAATAAATTAACAATATTTATTGCTAAAACAATAATTTCAGTAAAAAATTCGTGTAATATTTATCTTTTTTTAAATAATTATGTGAAGTAGTTTGTATTTAGTAATTAATCATTAAGAATAGTTCAAAGGAAAATTTAACAACTCGTTTTAAAAATATTCTTTTAAAATATAACAATTTCCATCTTTTTATGAACAATTTGTTTATTAATAATATTTTGTGTGTTTCATTTGTTCTTTAGGCTCACATGTTCAAACAAAATATATTATATTTTCCAGAAGTTGAATTGCTAATCACTTGAAAGTTGTAAATAAATTTTCAACTTTTCTTAAGTTTTATTATTCAACATACTTTTTAAAATTTCGTGACAATTATTTCCCAAAAGATAATGGATATTTCAATAAGGAATAAAGCAAATTTTGTCTTAAGCAGGTATTAAAATCTCAATTTAGTTGTCAACCTAGATGAAAGTGATGGCTATGCTTGTTGAAAGATGCTTACAAATAATTAAACTTTGAATGCAAAAGAATATTTCTTTTATCCTCTTTCGTTTGAACATATTTCTTTTACACATAAATCAAAAAATTGAAGAAGATATGTTTTCTTTTTCTCATATCTTGCAGAATTTTTTTGCCATAGTGAATGTGACGTTCAGTTTCGTTTCAAATCTATATGTTAACATATCTCATACATTTTTGTTTTTTATTCAATTTTTAGTATTCTTTTTTTGAATACAAATTGATGATTTCACAGGCATCTATTTCAGAATTAAAAAAATATTCCTAAAAATACCATATATTTCAATTAAAAAGTAAATAAACGATATATTTTGAAAAAATCAAAATAGTAGGGTTTTTTTTCAACGAGTACCTTATATATTCTTATTGATATTTGTGTAGTATGTCTACATATTTTATGAGGCATACTTAATTATATTTTGATTAAGCATGTTTATTTATTTTAAAATAAACTATAAAGGGATTGAATCACATATTTTTCTTTCCTTCTTTGAATCACATATTTTCACATTCATTTGTTTCCATGAATGTGAAAAAGAAAAACAATATTGAATATATGAAATTGTTATATTAATATGTCTTAAGGTAATAATAATGCATTAATGCTCCAACTTTCTATATTTAGGAAAATAACCACTTTATTTATTTTGAATTATCTTCAATTTAGAATTCTTTAAAAAAAAGAATACTATGAAATTTTCTTTCAATAAATATTTAAATTAAAAAACACAGTTTGTTATGTTTATACAATATTAATATCATTGATTATTTATATTAATCTATGTAAATCAGTATATTTACCATATATTATTATCAGTATATAAAACATACAAAATTAAATTTCTCTTTATTTTATGCAGTTATATACTTTAAAAAATTCATAAATATTGCGAAACAGTTAATATGAAATTAACTTATACGTTTTAGGTAAATGAATATTTATATTTATTTGTTCAAAAATAATCAAAAGAATTGCTCATATACACCTCATGAAGCATGCTAAGAATTTTATAGTAATTTGCAACAATTACGAATGTTCGAACATATATTTTATGAAAATTGAACGCCTATTGAACTAGAACTAAAAAATTAAGATATAGATTAAAAATGCTGTATTTGAAAATATTTTTCAAGAATTACAAGGAAAATTGTAATTATAAAACTGATTAATCTGAACTCTCTCACCATTTTGGTTGATATCAGTGGCAATTAAAAAGATAAGTATTTAAAAAAGCATTGATAAATGAAAAAACAATACTTGATATTGTGAATGAAATTTTCAAAAAACTTATACATTGTTATTGATAAATTACAATAAAATCATTGCTTTAAAAATACAAATTAAAAATAGCATTTATTTTTAACAAATTAATGCAAGCCACTAACCATCTATATATATATATATATCATTTAAATTAATTCTTATAATTTTTATTTTTATATGGATATATCATGATTAGTTATATAAAGAATCAAAATCGTTATTGTATTTAATACGATGAAAGAAGAATTTACTAAATTGGAAAAATTTATGCGGGTTTATTTTTTTAGTTATTGTTGTAAAACTGCAATTCATAAAAGCAATTTTGAAGAGCAAGTTACTTACATATTAAAAATATTGTTTTCCTTATCTAAGCTAAAAATTTATATATGGCACATAATTTCAACATACAACATCTTGAAGCATAAAAGAAGAAAAATATTTTTCATAAGCAGGGCGTTAATATTTTGAATAAGTAACCAACTAAATTTGGTGATAGGCAATTCTTACACTGTAAATATTTTTATAATGTTATGCTCTTATCTTGTAAAATTAGATGTTAAGCAATTGGCTATTAATCATAAATTATCCTGAAGCCAATTTATGCACCGACCCAAATTTCTCGGAGAAAAAATAAAATTTTGAAAACTTGGTTCCCAAGTTTGATACAAATGAAAAAAAATTACTAAGGTTAGCGAGAAGAAAAAATAAAAACTTTTTTTTTAATATTAAATGCCAGTTTGTTCACTAGTCAAAAAAATTAAACTTCTTAGATATTGCAAACCTTATCTTAGGAAATTGTTTTTGCTAAAAATTTGCAGAAATTGAGCTGTTTATTTTATGTTAAATTAATTTTAACACATTCTGAACGGCCAAAAAAAATATATGCTATTTATATAATAATAATTATTCATCGCATATTAAATTTAGTTTTCAACTTTTATGTCTAAGACAAATTAATACTCTGAGGTAAATAAATATTATGTTATGAACCACAAAGATAATGCAAAGTAATATTAATATAGATATATAATGTGTATCAAACAGATTTCTAACAACAAATATTTTTTATTTCTGATGGTTTTTATATATTTCATACAAATATTTTAGATTATTCAAATCTAATGTTTAAGAAATGAAACAGTAATGTGATGAGGTACATATTTATCATGTTAAACACTGCTTTCGTGGTAGCCGCTTATAGAGCTATTCACATAATTGAACCACTGATCCCATTGACAGCTTGTTAAAAAATAGATATAATTTTCTTGTCTAAAATAAAGAAATACAGATTTTCATGTTGTAAGTATTAAACAACAAGGAATAATATAGTTTTAATGTATAATCTATCTAGGATATTTTTTTTCATCTTACACATTTCTGATTTTTGGGTTAATAAGATTAGAAGTAGCGCATATATTTTTCCTAACTTTATGAAAGTTGAGCCTTCAGGAATGCACATTCTTCCTTCACAATTACTAAATATAATATTATACATTCACATTATAAAAATGTGAAAGAAAATTTAACTCTTAGAAAACAAAAGATGTTTTCGCAAACACCCAGAATTGCTATATTCTCTCTCCCTCTCTCTCTCTCTCGAAACAATTAAATTTTTTTACATTTTTTAAAATTTTGCTGAAATGTATTTCACGGGTGCGAAATTTGGAAAAAAGGATCATTCTTACTTCATATTGAAGAATATATTTCAACCCAAATTTGTTTGAAGTTTTCAAGACTTCTTTAATACTATATTTTTATAATTTTGCATTGTATGAGTTGTCGATATCTGTTATTTTAAGAAGAAAATGTTTACTTTTATAACTCATGGATCACTAGGTTCATAATTAGCTGAGACATTAACTTGTACATCAGATAATTTCTTGTATTCAGATAATTTCTAGCTTATATTCAATTCTAGTAAAATAAAGTAATTGAGTGGAATGTTGCTATGAATTATGGTTATGATTGTATACAAAACTTAGTACATAATGAAAATATTTAATTACTGATTTTCTGTTAAAGTGTTTCTTCAATATATTTTATAAAATTGAAACATTTTACTTAAGTACAAGTGCTACTTTGGTTCATTTGTACACATTTTTGTTTAATAATGCAAGTTGTATGATAAATTTCGAAACTATAATTATGAAAGTTAAGTTAAAATAGAGTTATACTGAATTATATTTCTTAAAAAAAGAAATTCCGATTGGCATGTTGAATTATGTTTTTCATTGAATTTCGTAATTGGAAATAATTTTTGAAGATTATTATTTCATCTTACAACTATTCATAATACCCAATTAACTTTCATTGTAAGAAATTTGTTGAATAATGAATATGCCAAATAGAATTTATTAAATCCTCGTGAGAATAAGTTGTTATTGAAAATCAACTTTTCATTGTGCTAATATTTTAAACAATCGGATAATTTTTCCTGTATTTTTACAATCAATTAAATATTCTATCACCTAAACTTAACATATTGAATTATTTAAAATCAAAAATATATTTTTAAATAAGATAAGACAATACAACAAAAAAAGAAGTTGAAATTAGGTATCCTACTAATATTTTATGTGAAAATCCTAAAAATAGATTTCCTTAGAAATATCCTTAAGCAAAGTTTTAATGAGAAAGAAACTGCTTTTTTGGACTTAAGGTGAGTGAATCAAAAATAAAAATTAATCTATATAAAATATATCCTAAAATTAATTATGAATACACTTTGCTAACAACATGGTTGTCTATATGAATCCATTTATAAATAAGTATGTATTATGGTTTTAGAGGTAAATGAAATGCAAAAAATTAAATTTAAATTTACGTTTTCAATTTTTGGCTGATATTAATTTGAAATAATTCTGGAAAATGATATTTTTTTCTTATAAAAAAGAAGTTGTTCCTAAATTTTAAATTTATAATATTATTTTGAGTGTATTTTTCCAATTAATGAAATATTAATTATTTAAACGCTTACATTATTATAAAGAAATAAGATAGAATTAATTTAATACAAATAGAAATATTAAATATGTCAAATAAAATATAGAAAAATATCTACTGATTTTACATGAAAAACTGGTTTGCAAAAAACCCTAAGTTTAAAAACGTCATGGATTATGTACGTAACTCGTGTTAAAGCAAAATTTAAGTCAGTTATAGTTCAAGAACGTTGTAAAAAATGCTTACTTTAATTTAAAAAAAAAGATTTTTTAGAATATATGATGAAATTTCCACGTTTATGAGATACCGAATTTAAATTTAAAGATGTGTCGGAATAAGTCGTAATTTTGAAAAATTCTCTGAATGTCCATTTATGAGTTATTCCTGACAATTTTTTTTTCTTTGAAAATAATGTTTACTTAAAAATAATTTTTACACAAAAAGTAATCTACTTTATAACAGTTCCAATATTAATAATAGATGCTTTAATTATGAATTTTTAAATTGTAATGAATATTGATTTGATTATATTGTGAATAGCTTCAAAATATGAGAAATAAATGTGTTGAATGATATAAGTAATTTATTTCAATAAATCACATCTGCTTTTTTTGACATATTCAGTTTCATTAGTTTGTAACTGCATATGCTGCAAAATATGTATTTTCTGAAGAATTTTTCATCACTCTTTATAACCCAAAATTGTCCTCAGTGACATTGATATAAGAAAATTAGAATAAGAAAAATAATTCATATCTATCCAGAGAAATTTCATGATTAAATCAATGTTCTTAAGAAGTTTTT
>JAPDSC010008902.1:0-10582 GCA_026290005.1 Latrodectus geometricus | reverse complement strand
ACAATTGCTGAACTAGAAATCGTCGAAATCTACAAGCCTTAAATAGTTCATATTGTAAATTTTATGTTATTTCCATGCTTTCTTTAGGATGTTGCATTTATACTGCTCAGCAGTGCATATAAATTAAATTATCAATCTATACCTAATGTTAAAATCTAAATGGCTATATGGAATGGAATGAAACTTAAATTAGCATTTTGGTTACTGCCTAACTTTTAACAAATAATATATTACGAAATAATTACAATGTTAGTAAAAATTTAAACACTAGTTAAAACTGATTGAAACATTTTTAGAACTTTGCCAATATCTAATTAATACAAACCATGTTATACATTTCATTCTGGAACATTTTACGATTCAAGTATTGAGGTGTGTGATTATTTTTCCTTTTAAGGTAGTACATAACGTACTACCTTAAAAGGGGAAATATAAGGTAGTACGTTATGTACTACCTTAAAAGGCCCTCCTTTTAGTCCTTTGTACTATTTATATTGTAACTTACCGTATGCAATGATCCAAAGCAGCAAAATTTAAATTTTGAATTTTTTATTGAAACTTTCCAATTTATCTGAACGACTTTAAATGTGTTAAATGACTTTTGAGTAATTTCCTTAAGTTATGGCTCAAAACAATGTAATCATTACCATAACACCGCATAAAAGCTGCATGATTTTTTGTGCTAAAGAAACATGGAAACAGAAATATATAGAGGTATTTAATGCTACCAGATTTAAGAAAATTATAAGAAATTTTCGGAATCAAAAAAAAAAAAGTCTAAAAAAATCAATTATTAAAAAATGCAAGGTAATATAGGGATATATAACAGATACAATGATTAAATAAGTTAAGAAGTATTTCATTCATAATTTACTTTCTGGTACAGAGGCAATTCCTTGTATGAAAAAACATATAATGATGTAGAGGAGTTTCGAAGTAAATTGCTTTGTAGCTCTGGAGATGTGTGCCTGACTTTTGTTAAAGGAGACTAAATGGTCTTATTTTCCTGAAATATTGGATACTTGGCAAAATTATTAGTTTGTGTTTGTATTACCTTAGATACTGTAAATTCATTATAATATGATCAGTAATAAAAATTTACCCTTTAAAACAAAATGCATGTAAATGTTATATCTAATTGGATGGTGCATCTTATACGCCAGAAAAAATGGTATTTTAAGCACTCATTTGCCCATACTTTATTTAACTTGGATAGCATTATCTAGATTAATTAAAATACATAAAAGTAAAATATTTTATATTATTTTATATTCTTCCATTTTTATACTCAGTAATAATGTAAAAAAATCAATATTATTAATTTAAAATGGAATCTTGTTACAAAAATTGTGATACATATTCTATATTACAGAATAAACTATTTTTAAATAAACATTTATTAAATAATAAAAGTCCCTTCAGAATTAAATTAAAAATAAAATATGCATATTTGAAATCTAATAAGGCAATATTATTGTTAATATTTAAAAAAATACTAACATTATATCAAATCATACTACAGAGTAACCTTTAATGCATAATCCATTATTCTCAAAATTCCTGTACGCTGTGAACTTTGTTTCAGTATTAAAAGCAGCAGTTTAACTTATGTAAAATTTCAGAAGTCCTTCTACATGACAAGAACTATTCTTCATCCCATGTCAAGGAAACACGCTTGAAATATTTTTCACTGTAGAAGTATTACTTTAAGTTTTTTCAAACTACTGAGCGCTAAATAAAGTCGAATATTATAGATTTTTTTTTAAATTTGTTTGAAGAAATTGGATATGTTACAATGTTCTTTGCATATCTATCTATCTATATATATACATATATATTTTAAGTCAAATGAATCTTCGGTGTTTAAAGTATAAAATGAGCTGTGTTTACATTATGAAAAGCAGAAACATATAAAAATATCTATTATAACTCCAATTTTGATGCATCATTTTCAATTTTATTTTCATAGCTAGTTTGTTTTTCATTTGATTTTGATATAGTTAAAAATCCTATACACAGTTTTTTCGATAGAACATTTAATTTTTTTACATATGTCAAACATTTTCTAAAATTTTCCATCATTAATATTTTAAATATAATTTAAATAGAATACAATATCTCGGAATATATTAAAAATAGCAATATTAAAGACATGTGATATTTTTATACATGACAAAATTAAAAATATGTATTGCTTTTATATAATGTTTATTTATTTTATGCAAATTCTTACTAGTTCTCATGTTGGATTTAATAAAACGTTTTAACAATTTACACAAATTAAGGATTATTTATTGTTTGTAAATTTAGTTCTTCAGTTCAATATTTACGAATTAGACTGTTACTATATTTTTTTGAACAAAAATTGATGAAAGCTGAATTTCAAAAACTATAAACGATATCCATGAATATATATTTTAAAACAAATTATATTGATAGTTAGCTATTTATTAAATGCATTTGAATGCTTGGAAATATTACATGGAATCTTTAAACAGAATTGTTCTAAATTTTAATAAGTATTTCAAATATAAATATTTTAATAAAATCTATGAATATGCATAAAATAACATTTATAAAGTTATTTATTCCTATACATTACAAAACAAATAATACATATCTCTTTTTAACAATTTATGTTTATCAAATTATCGTATTTATTCCTCTGTTAGTTTAATATAGTATTTTATATATGTTTACTTTTTCGAACATTCAGATGGATTTATAATTTTTAAATTAAGTTGCTTCTTTTCTGTATACAGAGATTTTCGAAAATTTACCTTACTAATTAGTACAAATAAAATCTGTTGTAAATAAAATTTAAGTAAATAAATTTTGTTCCAAATTTTACTCAATCATATTTCATTATTTTCTTCAACCATGTAAACAGACACATAAAAGTAAGTTATGTTTTATATGACTCACAAACACACACACATAGGATTGTTTTATTTGAGCAGAAATATTTAAAAATTTAATATTTTATTCAAATTAGTTTTTAGATTCTGTTTTCAAATAAACACGAGATTATTTAATAATTATTTATAATTTAAATTAATATTTACTGGGTGTAATGTTTTGAAATATCAGTAACTGAATTTCAAAAAATCAGAGATTGATAATTTCTTATTAACATTGCTGATTCCGATCTTCACTAAATGACATGATATTATTACAAAATAACTAAATTTTAATTTTAAAAAAACTTTATTTTTCCTTTTTATTATTTTACATTTTTTTTTTCTTTCTTATATTTTTTTCTTACATGTACAACAAACATTTTGTAAATTTACGACTTTTTGTCTTTAAAGGCTTAAACGACACACACACAATAATCTACTTTCAATTCTCCTAAAAAGAAATTTTATAGCCTGCAGCTGAAGTACAATAGAAGCAACAGGCGGGCATAAACTTGATCATCTAAATTTAAACTTTTTCTATGCAATGGCAAGAAGCATCATTTTGTTTCTGGTGTTGAAAATAAAATGAAAAACATTACGTTAAAAAATTGTTATATTTTTCTTTCCGTTTCTTAACAGAGTGGTTTTTATATAAACTCCTTTTTGGTAATTATAATTAAAGGGGTAAGTTTTCCTAGATATTTAGTACTAATAAGTGATAATTCATTAAGACATGCTCGTTGTATAATACGTAATTTTTTTTTCAAAACAGTATTTGTAACATTCTAGTAGACTTTAGCAGACAATCACTCTTATAAGTTAGTACGGTTTTTATTGAACATTATTATAATTTAAGCTAAAATTAAGAGTAGGTAAAATATTATAATTAAGATTTTTAACTAAGAAAAGAGTACAAAAATTTATTTAACTTTTTTTTTGCGCAAAAAAAAAAAAAAAACATTTATTCTAGCATTTTTTTTATGATATCTTTGATTTTTAAAAATGAAATTATAGTGTAATTTCCCTTTGACCGTATATTATTGATATTACTTACATTATGTCTGTAATAATACATAATATCTGTGACTTTCATTCTTGACTTACAAAACAGTGTCTAATTTTTGCTCACTTTATTCATAATTATTAATTTTAACATTTTATTGAAAATCAGTGTTATTGATTAACTGCAATCACAAATAATGGTATACTTTTCTAAATATAAAATAATTTATAGAAGTAATAAATTAATAATATTTTAATGTTATAACAGATTTTAGTATTTTAAAATTGAAAGAAACAAAGACGTTACTTTAAAGAGTATTTTATGCTTTTGAATATATTTTCAAAAATAATGTTTCACAAGAGGCAATAAATTACACATTAAAATGCAACATTCATTCCGAAGAAAAAACGTGAAAATTTAAAATTTCTATTAAGTAAAAAAATAGTAAAAAAATGTACTTTGAATATATTTTCAAAGAACCAGGAAAATATAATGACATTTTTTGATTGGCAATATTTATTTAAATTAATTTCAAAATTATGGATCTATGTAAGCAATCATAGAAAAACAATAATACTATTGGTTTGGAGAAAAAGAAATCCATTATTTTTAAGTGAACTTTTTGTAACTGCTTTCAGATTCGCTTTGTAAAAAAGGTTTAAAACAGTTTTCATGTAAATTTTTAGGTCTTGTGCGAAGCTACGAGTGCTGACACACTATAAAGTTTGATAATTTTTTATATTTTATAGACATTCTCGACGATGTTGTATCCATGCGAGGTGCATCTTTAGCATCCAAATACCCAAACGGAATCGACGAAACCAAAATTGTGCGTAACTGATTGTTACAGTCATATATAGGACGATAAACACCTTTCACAATTTTAGCCACCTGGTTAGCATTTTCGCCATTATAAAAGAAAAACTAAAATGCATCGAATTTTCTGTTTGTTGTCTTCTATTTTTAAAACCTTGTACTCATAACTGAATTAATCAAACAAAAAACCGCAAGAGAATATTTTAGTGTCAAATGTCACCTTTCCAATGAGCATAAATTTGAAATTGTTTGATAGATACCTCACGAGATAGCGATCACTACAGACGTCTACCGAAAAAATAATGGATAACTTTTTCCCTAAACTAATATTTTTCATTGTATTTTGACCATTCTCAATATAAGTTTTTACTCTTGTAATTAGTGAAAATTCATATTAACATTCTTCTTTCATTAAGTAATTTTCCTATTAAATGATATTAGAAGTAATGCTGAATAAGGACTATGTTTTGCATGATATTTTAAAATGCTGGAATATAAATGTCAGAGGTGAAAAAAATGCAAAAAACTTGTATTCCATCCATCATTTAGGATTATATCTTAAATATAATTCAACTGAAGATACATTTTTCTTAATATTCATTTATTGTTAGGTCCGTATCAATAATTTACAGCTTACCTTTGTCAAAGCTTTTGCAGAAATTCAAAATTCGAATCATATAATTTAATAAACAAAATAGAAATCTATCTATAATTAAATTATTGCATTCTTTATATTAATTTCACAAAAATTGTTGCGTCAGAAATAAAATAAAGTTATAAAAATTTTTAAGAAATCATACACTTAAATGCTTAGTATAAATATGTCCAAACTTTAACAACACGTAGCAAAAATATTAACTGATTGACCTAATTATGACTGATGACTGGATATGAATAAGGGTTAAAAATTGTAATAAAAATTGTCTGATATTTACAAAAAAATATATCAGTTCTTTTAGGATTAATTTCTTTCATAATGTAAAAGTAATATTTAATTATGTGTCGAGTAATATGAAAGAATATTTAAATTTTTTTCAGGAAACTATTGCACAGTAATCATGTATGTAAATTAAGAAGCAGTAGAAATTATTTCATACGAAATATTAATTAAAAGATCACAAATTCATATAACAAATAAATGGATTTCTAATTCCCTATATTAACACAGTGATTATAAAATTATTGATGCAATTAGGAAAATATGTATTAATATGTAACATGAAAAATTACGATTTTATAAACACGCTTTCTAAATTGTTTTACAATGAATATAATCTTGTTTATTTTAAGCGTTTATTTTAAGCGTATCTTGTTTATTATAAGCACGTATATTTTATTTTAATTGTTTGCATTATTGATTCATAATTGATATTTTGTGTATCTTTTAAGATCGTTAATTAATAAAAAATTATTGCTAAATTAATTTTCGAATAAAATAAGCCATTCTATTTTTGCAAGTAAAAGCACCTAGTAATACAAAGTTTCAGACAAAGTAAACATTCAATTTTACAAGTCAAGTTTCTAAATGAGAAAAAGCAAAAAATTTCGAAATTTGAACGATGAGCATATAGCTTGTTTTTGCCGCTAGCTGATATATTGCAAACATAAATTGTGAAGCCTGATGGCTTGATAACAGTGTTAAGATAATAATGGGTGTGACTTTCGTTAATTAGATTTTCAACAAATAAGCTAGATAAAGCGGTTTAGAACGAAATATTGAGCTATATAACACAAATATAATTTTACTTGAGTTCATCAAATGAAATGTTTCTGTTTTTTCTTGCAGATTGTGTTGTCTCTTATAAATTAATCACATTTAAATTCTAACCGATTATTTCAATTCATTAAAATTTTGATTGCAAGGAAATGAAACAGAAACTTACAAATAATAGATTTAGAAGTGTAAAATTTTAATGCAATTTAATTTTAAAATATTATTGTTTCTTGAATATTATGAAGCAGAAAATGTTTAAGATCTCTTCACATAATTTTATATTAAAGTGAGACATTTAAAGTTTCTTATTAAGAAGTTCAACATACAAAACATATAAAATTGGTCAAAAATATGTAATTTAAAATTAGTTATGCGTATTCAATGTTTTTTTTTATCTATTATCTTTTAAAATTGCTATAATCTTAAGAATAATCAGTGAATTTAATAAAAATATATTGTAATCCATCGCATTTATAGTATTGAACTTTATAATCAAAATGACATTATTCACTATTAACTACAAACCTATTGCCAAATTTTAAGTTACTTATAAACATTTTCATCAAGAAAATGATATTACTTTGGTAAACCAATTTTCTAAAAATAAACAATATGTTTTGTCAGAGAAAATATCAGGGTTAAAGTCAGTGGACTATTTTGAATACATGTGTCTTAGTGTAAATACGCAGACAATGATAAGAATAAAAATAACAGAAGGTAAAATTAAAAAATTACTTTGAAATTCACTTTGTTTTAAAAAAATGTAGGACTGTATACAAAATCATAAATCTTTCAGAATGTCGATTTGATATAAATTTTATTTGTTATTGATATGATTGTTTGACAATGAAAATGCTAATTTTTTTGTAGACAAAAACCTTTAATCGTCTTGTCTAGCCTTTTTTTTTAAATATTTAATTTGGTATTTTCTAATAACCAAAAAATTTACTTCATCTTCTTAATCTTCATATTAGTTAAAAAAAATTTACTAATCAAACTATGTATCTCTGAGCGGAAATTATTGGCTTATTTCATTTAACGTCTTGATAACAAGGGAATTGAGTATTAGAACAGACACATCTTTCATTCTTAAATGAACCAAACTAATATCAGTTTCTAAGATAGTTTCTTTTCATCATTGAAAGTAGTTTACATCATCAACGTAAGATATTTCTAAGGTTTTGAGGACATACCCATCAAATCCTCAGCTAAAAAAGTCTTAAAGAATGTTGAATTGAAATTTCATGATTTTGATGTAAACTATCTCAATTAATAAATTTGAAAATACAAGAGGCAAGTGAAATTGTTATGAAAAACCGGACTAAAAACAAGAATGTTTGAAGAAATTTTACATTTAATACTATACTAATCATTAAAATCTATAAATTCTAATATGCTATAGGTACTAATATTATATAAGCTGGTTCATTTATTATTTTTTTTCTCGTTATTTATTTGACATCGACTCTAAAGTATTGATAACTAAGCTCAAATATTTGCTCTTAAGAAAAACAATCTTAACTCAACTAACTCAAATACTTTAGATTGTATATGTTAAAAAGGACACTAACATTATGTTTTGATTAGGAAAATGAGATTCCTGTTTTTAAATGAAGCTAAATAATAACTCAAAAAACCATTACACATTTCATGGAAGTTTTAATTGTGATTTTGTATTATTTATTAAAATATTTTTCCAGATATTTTGACTCTCCTCTGAGTACACTCCTCTGAAGTAAATATTATTGACAATAAAATACGATTATGATAATATGAGGTTTATATTCAAACTAGACATTGAGTATGAAATAATAAACGCTATCTGTCAGTTTTTGTTTGCACTAAAACTTAATATTTAAATTTAAACTATTTTCGACTTCCAAGTCACTATTTCTCTATAATGCCAGGATTATTGTTAATTATATCTATTTTTACTTTTCTTCTTTTAAACTATTTCTTTGATATATAAAAATTTCATATTTTTCAATGATACGATTTAATTTATTACAGAGAAATGGTTTATCCCTTTTTCGATCACATCAGTTGATTTGTGAAAACATTTGATAATAAATATTGAAAATACATTTTTCAAGTTGATGTTATTCAGCAATGAATATTAATATCAGTTTGATGAAAATATACATTTAAATGTGGAAGTTAAAGAATTTTGTTAAAACAATTCTTATTTTAAAATTTAATTATTTCTTCATAAAACAATATTAATATTGTTGTAATATTATTTACATCCCTGAAATAAAAAAAAAATCTTTGTAAAAAAAAATTTCTCAAAAGTATGCATATAAAAATTATTTTATTTGGGAAACAAATTTCCTTCTTTGATGAACAATATTTCTCAATATTTAAAATATTTTTTACACATATACAAATTCTGAATCTTAAAGAATATAATCGAGTGCTGCATTTGTAGAATATTTTAAATAGTTTCCCCACTTGTGCTGAAGAAAATATATTCTATATTGTAACATACTACGGAATTCTTCTTTCATAAGATTTGTGGTGTATATTAGAATTCATACATGTGTTAAACTGAAGTAAAACTTTTTTAATCTTTGTTCAAAATTTGCATATTATGCTAAATTTTTATTCTCTAACGATTCAATTTATGTCAAAAAACTTGCAGCTGCTATGTTGCTGTTGGATGGGAAAATTTAAATTTCCGTGATTGTGGATATACATTTTCCAAATATTTTTATATAATTTTCAATATACTTTAAAAAAAGAAAATTTAAATATATGCTTACCTAATATGTTATATATATATATATATATATATATATATATATATATATATATATATATATATTAGAAACTTCAAATCATCTGATAAGTTATGCAATAAATATAAATAGTTGAATGGGTAACCTTTGGAAATTGATACGGTCTGTGTTTTGGAAAGTGGTAGAATTCGTAGGTTTCAATCCATCTTATGGCGAGCATGTTTGTTAATGGCTCGGAATCCACTTTAATTTATAGGTCTCACTTAAATTATCTTTCGTGGGCAAACAATGTCCGTTAAACACCAAAAAATCAAATATTGTGATATAAAATATATTAATTGATTTGACTTGTAATAAAGTATTAGCTATATAAAATATTATGTTATTTTATTCAAAAACAAATTTGCATAACAACGGGGATTAGATCCCAGTAACTATTGATGATGAAGAGATTTATGTTGCGCTTCTGCCTTATGCATGCACATCTGTCTGTGTTGAGTGCTTACGAGTTTTCCGGATTTCTTCCCTAATAACTCACTATATTTGTGAAAAGTCCTTCCAAAATGATAATTGACGTTGTGGATCATAAAATGACTTCAAATGGTCTGCACTTATTAGAGTGTAATCTGCTTCTTTTAATAAAACAATTTATTTCAGAAATATGTGTAATATAGTTTGCTACACATTTATGTTCTTGGAAAACACTCACGCACTAATTGCCATCACAATTTTAACTTAAAATGTATTAAGAAAGAAACATCAGACAGTAAAACAAGTGACTACTAATTTCACCAAAATACCTAGTAATGCACGGAGGTCAGATATTAAGGAACTAGAACTTATTCAAATTATGGAACACAAAATGTTCTCTTAAATGGTGTTCATATTACAATTTCTAAATTTATTTAGACTAAATTACTTGCAAATGAATTTACAATTATAAATCATTTATGATAGAGTTAATTGTATAAATTTTAATTATATAATTAACGTTCTGATGTCTGACTGTGGTTTCATGTTTTTTACACTACAAAAAGCAGAATGGATGGCACATTATCTAGTAGGACACTTAGGTATGGCAGACTGGATTCCGTAGTTGGTGGATCTTCGTAATTTTGAAGCAGAGACTAAGTAGATGTCCCCAGACTTCTCTATCCAGCCCCAGAGATATTATTTTACATGGATAGCACTGTTAACATGCCATATTTTATGTATCCCGGCTTCAATCAGCGAATACGACATATATTCAGTTAGGTCTGGATTCGAACTCACCAACTGCTGATAACAAGAACGAACGGCTTAACAAACCATGCTATCGCAGAACTTGTAATCATAAATATAGTAGCCTTATTTCTTATAGCTTTAATTTATCCAAGAGTTTAGTTAACTAATGCTCTCTCTCTCTCTCTCT
>JAPDSC010008898.1:0-12172 GCA_026290005.1 Latrodectus geometricus | reverse complement strand
AATTCACTTTTTAATATTGATGTTATTTAAATAATTGACTTTTTATTGAACATTATCCAGAAGTTTAAGTTGGGCAAGTATTAGTATTGTGAGAGTTGTTTATTTCTTGTTAAGTAATACTGGTAAATTTTGATCATCATAGTGTTTTATAAAGTCACCAAATGAAATTTCAAATTAAAAGATGGTATGCTCTCTATTTCCATCTTACATAAGGGGTGCGATGCCTGGATGACTTCATTTTCCTTCGCTACACATTCCGAGAAGTTTTTATTTTTATTTTTCATTGAAAGAGTTAGGACCAGGCAGTGGAAAAATTACAATTGTTTAACTCCCATCAATAAATTAAGTTCTAGTAATTATGTAAGATAGTATTGCAATGTTAATATGTAGCTCTTTATAATATGTGTGTGTGCAAAAATTAAATGATTTTAATGATTGCCGAGATGGGTCCATTGGAAGGAATAAAAAGAATCAGGATAAATATTGTATATAAAAGGTCTCCTTAAAGTTTATCGTTTGTATTTACATTAAAAACTTTATAATACACTTCCAGTGCATTAAATTGCGTATTTCTTATAAGTTTTGTAGTTACTTTTTTATAATCAGCAATAATTCTATTTATGTATATGCAAAGTTCTTCATGAAAATGTATGCACAGTATTTTAAATACATTGGTATAATTTGTGACATTCATCCCTGTAACTATTTTTTGAAATGTTTACATAAAAAAATTATGATGTATCAGGGATGATTCCTGTCTGGATTTTTCTTTTTATCAATAAAATTATTTTAATATTATAATATATTAAGCCTGATGAATTCACAAATCATCAGGCTTAACCAATTGTATCCCTTAGTATACCATTGTAGAGGTGATTTATTTTTGAGTAATTAATGATATTTCATATTTTATTATAAGGTCATGTTAAAATAAGTGAAATATAGTAAACATTCCTTAAATTAAGATGGGTCAGTAAAATAATTACAAATTTTTTTTTCCTTTTTTATTCTATTTGAACTATATTGATGTAAAATATGTATATTGTGTTTCTATAATTTTATTAATGTTTTAAAAATTTTGAAGAGAAGCAATTTTGTTTACAAATACCATAAATAATTTTGTCAAATTTAATTTTAGTCTACAATATGTAGTAAAAATGGATATTTTCTTATGATTCAGCAATTAAATTATGTTATGAGATTACTTATGATTTGCCTAACTATTAGGCTAATAATTACCCATAAGTTGGGATAATTTTTAGTTTTTTAAATTATCTAGTATGTAAACTAACTTTTTGTTTAATGAATGTTTCACTGATTTACGCTTTTTCTTTATGCGCAATTAAGTTATTTTGTTTGCCAAATTTTGGGGGATTATTTATCTATTAATTATTAGATCTATTTATTATTGAATAGGTCTATTTATTGATTATTTATTTTTTAACATAGAAGTCTCCAGGTATTGTAAGTAAAAGAAAATAAAAAAGAAAAAAAATCATTGAAATGCTGGATAGCATATCATAATTTTTGCACTATTACAAATGACTTAAGTGTTTCGCAAAGTAGTTTTTCTTCTAGTGGTTTTTAAAGTCATATAAACAGAATAGCTTCTACTTTTTATTTTGCCTTAATACTTCTTAATCTTTACAATTTGTAAATTATTATATCAAAAGTATTTTTATTCTAGGATACATACACAGTTATACCTGAATTTTGTAAGGATTATAGTTATTTTGCGGTATTCGATGGTCATGGTGGTAAGTAATTTTAATATTTTCTCTGAGGTATTTAGTCTAAATTTTTGTGAACATAACTCCAATCATACATTTTTCCTTTGCAAAAATTGATGTCTAATAAGGTCTTATTTCTTTTTAGTCTGAACTATCTTCTCTGTATTTTTAAATTCTAAAACTAAACATTTTGTTATTTTATGCAATTGTTTTATAATATTAACATGTTTAAGTAAAACATCATAGCTTGTACAGCTTTAAAAAGTCTAAATTCCATTAAAAAATTGCATGATCTTTTCAAAACCTTAATATTGTTTTTCTCACAAAATAGCTATGAAACTATTCTAAGATGTTTATCTAATGCAAACATTTTTTTTTTATACCAAAAAATACTTTGTAAATGTATAATGCTGTCAATTAAATTTTTCTGTGCTTTCTTCAATTTGATATTATTGTGTAACTTGGTAAATGTTTCACAATTTCTAATTTTCATGCCAAGCACTGTAGTTTTCTTACCAACCTAAATTACTTCTTGCAATTTCTGATTTTCAAAATCCCACCAATCTCAATCTTCAAGTTTGAATATCGATTACTCACTCACTCTCCAACTTTTAAAATATTTCTATTGCATTTAACTTTTGATTTTCAGTTTTAGGATTTCGAAAGTTTTGTTATATTTACTTATCTTAAAAATGCTACATAACTAAATATTGGCAACCTAATTTCGCATATTTTATAATATTATATGTTACAAAACAAACTTTAAATAACTCAAAATTATTGATTCTGTTCGTGCTTCAGTAATATATAAATGATTGATTTTATTTCCTTTTGATTAATTGAATATACACATATACTTTAAAAGTACACTGTATATAATAATACCAAATACATATCAATAACACTATAATTTTAAATCAGTAACATTGATTTTTATTAAAACTAAGAATTTAATTAACTGGGCTGTGCCACCCTCTTAAAAAAATATCCTTTACAATGCATCCCAACAGAGATAGAGAACCAGGCAGTAAAGTTTAATAAGTAATAACATCGATTTTTATTTTCAATCAGATTTACACTGCTTGATTAGTTAGAACTTTGTTTTTAACTAATCAATCAGTGTAAATCCATCTTTAAATGAACATTCTATTTAATAAGAACCACACAATAAAGCCAAGTCAGTAATGTAAATAATATTAATTTTTATGAAAACGTCTGTTTCTAATTGTGTGAGCAATGGTGTATGCCTTTGCTCACACAATTAGCAAATGCAAAAAGTTATGATTAAAGGTTTACGATTTAAAACCTAAAATGGACATTGTAAGCGTGATTAAAACATTAAAAAAGAACTATAGAAAGGTATGGATCTCAATTAAGAAAACATGAATTGAGAAACTTCAAAAACATGGAAGAGTGTATCCATAATCCAAACCGAGACTTCGAAGCTATCCCTTAATACTTACTTGTTTTGTTTGAAGAATTTGAAAGAAGATTCATTGAGTTAATTAGGTTGAAAGAAATACTCAATTTTATGATATTTCCATTTAATGAAAATGTCAACATTGATGGAGTATCTGAAAAAAATAGGACATTTAATAGATATCACATCAGTCAGGATCAAAGAAGTAATTATTAAATTAAGATGCGATATATTTATTAAATCCAGAGCATATTTAGCAATACTGATTTTTGGAAATTAATTTCTGAGGAAACGTTTCCAATTATTTACCAATTGATTTTGTATTTGAAATCATACTTTGGATCAAGGTATCTTTGCTAATCTGCTTTTTCAACCATGAACAAAAAATGAACATTATTCGCATTTAATTTCTTGATTATGCATTGCAGTAAGCTCGTACCAGCCAAAATATGATTTACTTGTTGCAGATATACAGTGCCATATTTCAGCTTAACGAAGTAAATAGGATGGTCAGTTTTTGATATATGAATACTTTGATTATTTTCGTCAGTAAATTTTTATTTTGTTAATATTAGTATTAAGTTTTTTTTTTTTTTTAGAAAAATACATAATTTATCATTTTTTCTTGTTACCAAACATAAATATGCATGTTAATTTAGCTCTGCCATTGGTAGACCGCCTTTGATTTTTTAAATGTGGATTAGACCCCGGATCCCAAAAGTTAGGCCACCCCTGATATAAGTAACTTGTTTTTATAATAACTCAGTTTTTTTAATTAACTGAGCTGTGTCAAGCAATACTTTAGTTTTAATTAATTAAGTAGTATAATTCAAGTAACCTTTATATATTTAAGTATTCCCGCAGTATACTTAATAAATTAAATTATTTAGTATATAAAATAGTAAATTTAATCAAATAACACATAAAGTAAAAGTGCTCACTGTAGAAGTGGTACTGGTCTGATAATAAACTTAATTTTTACAAAATAAAATTCAAATTTTAAAATATTCTTTTAAAATTTCCAAATTTAATAACCTTACAAAAATAATTCCCAAATAAATTAATTTTTAAATTGTAAAAAAATCAGATTTTAATAATATAAAACTTCAAAAATAAATTTAGGACACATAGCAATAATCTGAAAGGTTACTTAAACTCCAAACAAATTCTGAGTACATCAAACTATATCATCAAATCGTAGATAACTAATGCACATGGGAAAAATCATCAAACAAAAAATTTTGTTTGCTGCATTTTGCACTTGTACTAGGTTGTCGGGTTTTGTCATTCAATTTTAAGTACAACAAGTTCAAGATTCCACTAAAAGTATTCTAATAATCCATTCATATTTCTCTTGGTAAATATTTAGGATATTAGAATATGTGAATATAAAATAATAAATAAGCATTAAATTAACTACCTTTATTTTTTAAGATTTTGAGTAAAATTTCAAATTTAATGTTTTCTTGAATTAATAGTGTTCATAATTGTGGATAAATTAAAACTGTATGCAGTCTGTAAAGTTTAATATTTTAATAGTAATGTATGCAGTTTGTAAAGTATATTTTTTTAAACAACATTCTTTGTGAGTAGGAAAAAAAATTCTGCTAATTATTTGAAGATTTATCGTATTTACCACCATATAAGACACCTCTTTTTTATATGCATTTTTTGACAGATAAAATTTTATTGCTGTTCATTACACTGACTTTGTTGAAACAACAAATATACCTGGCAAATAAGACCTTATGGGGTGCGGGTTTATCGTTTATTAATAATATCAATGCACACCATATATTGAAACTTAACTAAATTTTAAGAAAAATACCAAAACGTTGCAAATACAAAATCTCTGAGTGAAAACTGGTTTCTGAGCTTGTGCGTTCACATTGTAGAGGAAAAACATGAACTGCTCTGTTGTTCCTCGTGCGTCATTATTATGAGGAGATTGGTTTTGCCAATGTTCAGATAGAAAGTTTTTCTAGTGTCTGCTGCAAACTTACGAGCAGAAGTGTTTCACCACATTACTCCTCCCCCCCCCCCAAGTGCCTAAGGCACGAGGAGTTAGAGATATCGTGGGTTGAAACGAACTCTTCTGCCGGAACGCGTAGTTAGGGGGTTCTTCGTTTACAGCAGAGTCTTGAACCACCGGAACAGGCGTCACTTTCGGAGAGTTCGGGGAAGCTTGGGTAGCACTGGAAACAGGAACTGAAGTTTCAGGGGTTTCAGACGTTAAAAATGCTGGTTTTAGACGGTCGACATTGATAACGGATTCTTTTCCTTTAATGAGGAGAGTGTAAGTTTTATTTAGCTGTTTAAGCACTTGATAAGGACCATCATGTGTGCGAGTCAACGGAGGTTTTACTGCATCCGGCCTCACAACACATGAGTGCGCGCATCCAAAGCTGGGTGCACACTTGGGCTGAAGTGGGCACTGGTGCAACATTTCTCATATACTCGCACAGCTTTTGTAAGAAGGAAGCTGGATCCAGGGAAGTAGAGACACTTGTTGGCTGAAAGAAATCTGCAGGCAGCCGAATTGTTGTACCATAAAGCATCTTGGCACAGGTACCAAAAAGGTCTTCCTTGTAGGCTGATCGAAGACCTAGCAATGTAATGGGCAGGCTTGATGTCCACTGGATGTCATCCTGGCACATTAATGATTGTTATAATGATCGGTGAAACCTTTCAATTAATGCGTTCCCGGCATTGCTGTATGGAGTTGTGCGAATTTGGTGAATGCCAAAAATTTTGCTGAGATTCGTGAATAAGTTCGACTGGAACTGTCGACCTTGATTGGTTATTATGGTGGTAGGTATTCCAAATCTTGCGATCCAATGGGCAACAAAAGTTCAGGCGATGGTTTCTGCGGAAATGTCACGTATCGGAATTGCTTCCGGATAGCGAGAGAATCTGTCCATCATTGTTAAAAGATAAGAATATCCTTCCGACGGGGGTAAAGGTCTGACAATGTCCAGGTGCACATGTTGAAAGCGTTGTAAGGGAACATCAAAGGCTTGCAAAGGGCTATGGTTGTGTCTGGAAACTTTTGACTTCTGGCAATCAATGCATGCACGAGTCCATGCAACACAGTCTTTTGAAATTGAAGGCCAGACAAAACGAGAGAAAATCGGTCTTTTAGTTGCTCGTACTCCTGGGTGGGAAAGTCCATGGAGGGAGTCAGAGATTTTGGGAGTGGAGAGGGAACGAAAGGACGGATTCGATCGTTGGTTACATCACAGAATAACTTAAGTCCTGGGGACAGTTCCAACTTCTGTAGCTTTAAAGAACTACCTGAAGTTGATAGTAATTGATTGAGTTCTGCATCATTTTCCTGGATTTCCTGGGCGGAGATTTAAATCAATAATGAGGCGTTTGTTGCCAAAAGTAGAAATTTTAGTGCCATTTGCTGCATATAAGGCTAAATTTTCAGAGGGTGTGGTTTTTGGAGCATATTTTTTAGGCATAACAGATACGTTGGCTCCTGTGTCAATTAGAAAATTTAATTTTGAAGATGGGTCGGCCAGAAGAATACGATTCACTTGGGGGTCGCTAGATTGACCAGTGAGCGATCGCCCGTTCAGTTTCCCGACTGATGAAAAGAACATGGAGCTTGACACTTTCGCACTTTATCGCCAAAATTGACATGATAAAAACAATATTCATTCATATGTTCCTTGTAGTGACTGAAGTTAGTGCGAGTGTGGGAGCTATTGTGAGATCTGCTGCATTGAAATGTTCGGCAGAAATTACGCCTAGGACTACAGGAACTGCGTTCCAGGGCGGTGCTTAATTCGCTAACTTGTTGAGTTAACTGCGCTACCTGGAGTTGTAAGGGAGCTGTGACAGAATCTTGAGAGTTAGGGGTGATAGAATTTACATACAAAAGGATAGCTAGATCGTTTATTTTTTCAGCAACTGCTGCGATTTTATTCAAATCATTCTTGCTGAAAGCGGCTAAAATAGTCTGCGTGTTATATGGCAGCCTTGTGAGCCATAACGAGTGTAAAAGCGCTTCACCTACGGTATCACCAGCTAACGAATGCATGTGATTTAATAATTGGTAGGGTCTTTGGTCACCGAGTTCTACTCCCTGCAATAAGGTTCGGATTCTTCACTTTCGGAATGAACAGAAATTAGACGTTTTTTTAAGGCATCGTATTTTTCAGTAGTCGGTGCTTTGTCTAAAATGTCCTGTACCGAATTTAATATATCGGGATCTAAGCAGGAGATAACATGATTGAATTTTGTTAGATCGATCGTTATATTCGCCAGAAAAAACTGCGATTCTAACCTAATAAACCACAGGGAAGGGTTAGTTTTCCAGAAAGGTTATATTTTTACCGAAACGTGTGCAACCTGCGAAGGTGTGTCTTCGGAGGGAGAATTTTGAGTAACCGAAAAATCATCAGATAGAGGCATGGTCAAAATTTAGCAGAAAAATAATTACAAAGTATACAAATCAATAATAGGGAAATGTGTATAATTTAAAATACCAAGATATATAAAGGAGAAATGCAATAAACATAAAAAATATTAGTTATGACATATAAAAGAAGTAATGAATATTCATATAATAGAATATAGTAAATCAAATGATAAAACTCAGCACGATGCAAAAGGACTGATAAAATTGAGGAGTAGTTAACAGAATATAGCTCATGGGAGAAAAATATGTACAAATAATTAGTTAACTCTAAAAACTTTGCTTTAAAATATATACACAATTAGAAATTAATTCCAAGAAACTGACCTCAGTGAATAATTAAAAAGTACATAACACAACGTTTAAGAAAATTATAGAAAGATCGTACCTGCATCCTAGAAGTTATAGATAATTACAATTTAGCACTGCATTTTTTATGAGATCTCGTGAAACTGTAGATATTAATCCAAACGAATTCACGCGTCGAAGTTATAAAAATCCCACGTGGCGCTGGAGTTACTTTCAAATTCAAGTATGCGTGTTCACATAGCTTGTTCATTCACATCGTAGGGGAAAAACGTGAACTGCTCTGTTGTTCCTCGTGCGCTATTATTCCGAGGAGATTGGTGTTGCCAATGTTCTGATAAAAAGTTTTTCTAGCTGCTGCTGCCAACTTCCGAGCAGAAGTGTTTCACCACAACCTCATGATCTTCAAAACCTAAATACTTATCTCTAGAGTTAAATGAGTTATTTAAAATATTTTTTTAAATCACCCTCTGAGCCCTTATATAACAGCTTGTCCTCTTTACTATTCTGTGCTTTACTGATGCCACACTTCTTAAATTACTTAACCACTCGTCTTTATATAGCTCTTGTAAGTTATGTTTATCATTAGTTGATTCCTCCAAGCTCATTTCCTCTGCTAAGGATAGCCTGAAATTCTTTTCTGTAACCCTGTTTCCATGTTCACACAATCACATGTAGCTTGTAGGCTATGTTATAGCAACACTGACATTGTTTTTGAGCCATAACTTGCCAGAAATTTAAGAACAGTAGTAATTTCATACATCATTTGTTAAACTCTACAGAACTAATATTCCTATACTCCTCAAGAAAAAAAAAAAAAAAAAAAAAATTCAGAAATTAATGTATTCAAAAACTGAGTATCAGCATGTAAGACATTCTTTTCAGACCCATTTTGAAAGAAAAAAGCGCCTCTTGTACACGGACAAATACAGTAGTATTTTTCTTTTATATATTTAAATTATGCTTGAGCTTAGGTAATCACAGTATCTTTCATACAAACTTCTAGTTTTACTTCTATAGATAAAAGCTTTTCTATTTTTGGAAAATTTTAGATTACCTGTCTAAATTGAAATCACTTAAAAATTTAGGCTGGTAATATGGTGGGTGATCCTTGAATTACACTGTACAGCTTTAATATTTAGAAAATTTTGTTCAGCTTTAATATTTAGAAAATTTTTCAATAGCAAGCCAATACAAAATAGTGGAAGAATTTTTGCTGTTACATGTATGGAATCAGTATTATCAGTTATATATTTTGCTTGATTCTTTGGCATACATCATTGAGTCACTTTACAATTATTGTTACAGTGCCAGTCTATTTAAAACTGTCTGAGCACATGGTGTGGAAAACAATCTCTACTGACCTAAATCCCTCTGAAAATTTTCTTTTTTTTTTTTTATCTTCAACATACTGTATTTACAAGTTTGTAATCTTCTAATAGTTTCATAAATTTGTAAACTGCTTTATAGGAGGAATGGTAATTTCTTGACTGCCATGGCTGGTCACCTCTGTTTTGATTTTAAATTTTTTTTTTTGTTAATGACTTCTATATAATATTTTATATTTTATGAAAGTTTATCATTGTATATATTTTGGTAATTCTTTAATTGAAATTGTTAGAATTTGAATAATGAATGATTCTATGTTTTGTTCCAGGTGTAATGTTTTCAATTTTCCTTCTGAATTTTGTGTCAATCAAAGAAATAGTTATCATTTTTTTTTTTTTTTTTACCACCACTAAACTTTTAGGAATGAGTGCTAATTAAGAAACAAAACAATAAATATGTTGAAATTTTGTCTTTTATTTATTTTGTTATTTTTCTTTTCTATCAACATACAAGTTGATTATTTATAAAAATAATTTCTTTGTTATGAAAGTAACTGAAATTTAAGCCATCAATTTGCATCTGAATTTCGGAATAAAACAAAAATCTTTTGGTGAATACATGCACATGCAAATATTTTTTTTAGTGTTCTTAGAAAGGATTGTTTCATCACTATGGTTGCAAAAAACCTTTTGAACGTTTATAATTATAGGTTCTGAAGTAGCAAAATATCTAAAGAGACATCTGCATTATTATGTTGATAATGAGTTAAGAACAAAAGTGCCGCCTCATGATCCTGAACTTGCTCTTCATCTTGCATTTTTAGCATGTGATGCCCACTTGCGAGATCCTATGGCTATTGCTGAACTTAAGCATTTTAAAGAGGATGAAATGAGAGGTAAAATTGATTTATAGTAAATCTCAAATATCTGCATTAAAATTTGAAGAATTTTGATATGCAGAGCTCAATATGATATATATTAGTTATACAAACTAAACAATATTAGTTGCATATAGTATATAACAGTGTTTCTCAACCGCCGATCCGCGGACCGGTACCGGTCCGCAAAATATCCAGCTTTTATAGGCCGACCACCGATACAGTACCTACATTACAATAATAATAGTTTACGAGTTTAAAAAATAATGTTATCTTTTATGAAAAATACAACAAACAGGCAACTATGTACCTAATCACGCTTCATAAATTCCCGAATCTTTGTGAAAAATTGTGCATTGGTTCGAATGATTAATATTACCGGTCCGCGCGAACGTTACGAAATATTTTACCCGCCCTTGGAATAAATTCAGTTGAAAAACACTGGTATATAACAAATATTAGTTGCAAATTTAATTTTATAAAAGTATTTTGATATTCTTCTCTAAAAAATTGTTCCCTTTATTTTCATAAAAATTTAATCTAAAAGTTTTTAAAAGTTACTAGAGTTTTTTGACTAATTTATATAATAGTCTAAATATATTTTAGTTCATACATTTAAAAAAACATATGTTTTTTCAAATGTTCAATAGTAGTCATTTATAAATAGATTGTTTGTTTTTAATTATTTACAGATACTAAATGAAAGACATTGGCACAAGATATGGTGTAATCATTTTTTGCTCTACTCTGCATTGTGGAAAATGATGTATAATATTATTAAATATATTTAATCAAAATTATAGGAAAAGCACTTCTCTTCTGATTAACGATTTAAAGCCATGTGAAGTATTCTTAAAAAGCAATTATATGACAAATTAATTTTGTTAAAAAAAATGTTCAACAAAAAAAAAAAATGTTGTATTTTTTATATGGGAAGTCCCAGTATGCTTAAAATTAAAATTATTTCTTTTTTAAAAACATTTTTACGTATTTTATTTTCAGTATTTATTTACCATTTAATGCCTTTTAAATTACACTTGAAAATTAAATGTAAATTGAAATTATTTATTAATATGAAAAATTTTAAAACAGGGATCTGCAGTTTTCTGCATTGTAGTCCCTGTACTGATAAAAACTTATTTAGCATTTTGGAGGATTTTTGTGAAATTGGAAAATAAACTAGAAATAGTCATCTTAGCAGTTTCTTATGTACAAAGATTTTGGAAAATAGTTCAGTTTATAAGCTGATTTAATAAATCAGAATTAATGTCTAAAAATATTTTGCGTCATTGCTTAATTAAACATTTAACATTGTAACTGTAAGCAACTGCACTCCAATACCTGATAACCTCTCTATTAAAAAGAAAAGTTCCCCACTTACTATAAACAAACACCATAAGCTTAATTAAAGTGCAGCCATAAAGCAAATCATTAGGAAATTTTTTTTCCTTTTATTTGAATAACCAAAAACCACATGCTTGTGAATCATTTTCTCTCATTTCAAGTAGGTCAAATCTAAATGTATCTCTAAATTTATTGATATATGCCTTCTTATGGCAAAATTTCATGACAAATTTCGCGATTTGTCTTCACCTGAGCTGTTTTATTTTGAAAATATTCAAATTTGAATATCCTCATATGGAAGTGAAAACTTTTAAGTTACACAGCAAATTTTAAATTAAAAGCTATAATAAAAGCAAATAAAAAAATAGCGACAAAAGTATTAATGGGAAGTGAAAAACAAACCACAACACAGTGTAAAAGAAAAATATATAAAATACGCAATTTGTAAATCATCCGTTTCTTTCATTTAAATGTTTATGATGCAAATATATATATTTTTAAATATGTCTAACATCGTTTTAAAAGCTATTAGAAGCTAAATATCGATAAGTTTTACAAGATTCTTCTCGAAATCATCACTCTTGATCTATCTCGTGCTTTCATCTCAAGTTTATTGCATTTTGCGATGAGGTGGATTCAGACAGATCTTTTTCATAATAAATGCTTTTTTTTTCTGTGCAATTTATTATATTTTTAATCATACTGTGCATTTTTTTAATTTATGTGACACTCATATTATC
>JAPDSC010008891.1:0-25843 GCA_026290005.1 Latrodectus geometricus | reverse complement strand
TGGTTTATCTTTGCTATCTCCAATTTAAAGAAAAAAATCTGTAAAAAAGTACCTCAAAAAGGGGAAAAAAATGGAAATTTGGACTGATTATTTGAAAAAGTAAATTGTATGAATAATTTGTAAATGGTGTATAGTTTTACCATCCATCTAGTAATATGCCTGTTTATGTTAGCTATTGAAAGGATAAATTGTTCAAATATATAAATATGTGTTGCTATCTTTCTCCGTAAATATGTGGATTATCTGCGAAATGGCTTTTTCGTGATAGTCGTGCTACTTCGATTCAATGAAAGGAAATAGTTTACCATATTTAAGCTTAATATGTAAACACACATATATATATTCAGCTACTCAGACAGGTACAGAGAAACGTACTGTCACATGCTCTTTTGAATACTATGTATCTAAATAGCATTATGAAATATAAGTACATCATGTTAATTACTTTGAAATGTGTCTATATTTATATATATGTATGATGAAACAAAAATTGCTTCACTTATTACATTAAGCTTGTAGTAGTTTGAAGCAGGAAGAAGGTATATTATTATTATAATCAATGTTATTAAACACTTGTGATTAAATTAATATTATATAAATTATATTCCTTGTTAATCATATAAATGTAAATGCACCAAGATTTATTAAGTATCAATAAAGGGATAAAATAATATATGAAAGATATTAGGTTGGGGGAAAAGAAATTCATTATTTTTACGTGAACTTTTTGTAACTTCTTTCAGATTCGCTTTGTAAAAAGCTTTAAAACAATTTTCATGTAGATTTTTAGGTCTTGTGCGAAGCTACGACTGCTGACATGCTGTCAAGTTTGATAATTTTTGATATTTTATAGACATTCTCGACGATGTTGTATCCATGCGAGGTGCATCTTTAGCATCCAAATACCCAAACGGAATCGACGAAGCCAAAATTATGCGTAATTGGTTGTTACAGTCTTATATAGGACGATAAACACCTTTCACAATTTTAGCCACCCGGCTATCTTTTTCGCCGTTACAAGAGAGAAACGAAAATGTATCGAATTTTCTGTTTGTTGTCTTCCATTTTTAAAACCTTGTACTCGTAACTGAATTAATCAAACATAAAACCGCAAGAGGATATTTTAGTGTCAAATGTCAGCTTTCCAACGAGCATAAATCCGAAATTGTTTGATAGATACCTCACGAGATATCGATCACTACAGACGTCTACCGAAAAAATAATGGATTACTTTTTCCCCAACCTAATATAACTAATATATTAAGCATTGGAACATATAAATCACAAAGCCACTATTTGAACACCAGAACTTCCTGTAAGAAATTGAAAAAGGGAAGATATTTCAAATTATATATTTAGAAGCTAAAGGTAGCATAACCTCGTAGATATTGCACAATTTATGTTTATCAATGTATAACTAAAACAATAAACTTTTTTAAAAATTGCTTATGAAATGTTATGAATAAAGAGAATTTTAACATTTAACTAAGATACGACAATGACCATTGAAAAAGTTTTTAAACTAATTCACGATAATCTGTGCTATTAGAGTGATTTTTGTATTAACCAAATTATGTAAGATGGTAATAAAATTAAACAAACATATATGCTGAATGAAGACAAGAAATAATTTTAAAATAAATATAACGATTAATTATTTAGTTCACTTATTTTGTCAGAAACAATTATTATAAATTCTAAATTAAGAACAAGATATTTGTTAAAATAAAGTTAAATTGGAAAAATGTGTTGTGCATTTATAATTTAGAATTTTATAATTCCAAAGTGTCTCCATCTAGTGTGAAACAACGAATATTAACAAATTTTGGTCTTATATTTTTCTGAATGATTTATTTTCCTTTATAAATGTTTATTAAAAAAATCAAACTAAAATCTTTTTTTACATATTTTTATATATGTCTATGTTTCCAGACCAACTTTTCGTCGTTGTTCTCTGACTCTCGAGAGAACGGCCAGGGTACAACGGAAATGAGCTTCTCTTATTCCAGAAATCACAACACCGATATGCTTGGCACTTTGGTGGACATTTGCCGGCACCAGCCAAGAACAGTAAGCCAGAGGATTTTTCTCAAAAATTTATATATTATCAGAGTACATTAATTCTCACGCCAAACACAGGGTCACCTCGCCAACTAGATTGTTACGAAAACTATAAATAGTGTATATATTTGTGTGAATGCCTTATATTAGGTTGGGGAAAAAGAAATCCATTATTTTCACGTGAACTTTATGTAACTTCTTTTGGATTCGCTTTGTAAAAAGGTTTAAAACAGTTTTCATGTAGATTTTAAGGTCTTGCGCGTTACTACTGCTGACTTGCGGTCAACTTCGACCATTTTTGATATTTTACAGACATTTTCAACGATGCTGTATCCACATGCGAGGTGCATCTCTAACATCAAAAATACCCGAATGGAATCGATGAAACAAAAATTGTACGTAACTGATTGTTACAGTCTTATATAGGACGATAAACACCTTTCACAATTTTAGCCACCTGGCAATCTTTTTCGCCGTTACAAGAGAAAAACGAAAATGTATCGAATTTTCTGTTTGTTGTCTTCCATTTTAAAACCTTGTACTCGTAACTGAATGAATCAAACAAAAAACCACAAGAGGATATTTTAGTGTCAAATGTCATCTTTCCAACGAACATAAATCTGAAATTGTTTGATAGATACCTCACGAGATATCGATCACTACAGACGTCTACCGAAAAAATAATGGATTACTTTTTCCCCAATCTAATATTTATGTCTAATTATTCATTTTAATGTGCCATTATCATTTAATTTATAAAGTCATTGTCTCAACTTTTTTCAACAGAGTTCATTTTGTGAAGATAGTAGTATTCAGAGCTGAGAATTTGATCCGTAAAATCTAAGGCAGCTTGGGGCATATTTGACAATTTTTTTCAGCAATTTGGCGACATTTGGTGCCAAAATATAGGTCAACATTCTCGCAGTTTCAAGTTGATAGAGGGAATAGGAGCCGAGATATTATAAACTCCCTATAGGAATACTCTAGAAATCTCCTAAGATGAAGTTTCTAGGAGCTTCACAGATGTAAAAATCGACCTCAGTCAAGTAGATAGTTAGATTAGAGCTATTAACTTAGCCGTTTTAGTTTTTGTATCATAGAAACTATAGGTTTTTTTTAACCTATAGTTTCACTTGCTATAGTTCAGTGTAATAACTTCAAGCTGAAGTAATTGTAGTTTATTTGTTACGAATAAATTGTATGTTTAGAAGAAATTTATCTTCTTTATTTCTGTAACATTGCATCCTCATCACCACGAAGAGAAATTTGTAACAATATGATTTTAGCATAAGACAACAATAAATTGTTTTCATAAGAATAAATAAGACGATATAGTAATTCTTCTTTGAGCAACGTTTTTATAAAAAATAAACCGTAAATAAAAATTTAAAGGCTCTTTCATGTTATCAGCACTATACTTGTCGTCAACAGATTAAAATTTCATAAAAGTTCATATGAAGTAGTTATTTTTTACTACAAAAGAAACATTTTGGAAAATATTTTATTGTAATTTTTATAATGGATATGAAAATCTTAAATATTTTAGTGATTAATTTTATGCTTTTTTCTGCAAAGTACTGAGGATATGGTGAAATTTGAATACATTCTTGATAACTGAAAAGCATTAAAAAATTAAGCATTGAAATTACAAGGAATCAGAAATTAGAATTAGTATAATTTCAAAAGAACAAAGAAACAAAATAGATATTCATGCGATCACGAATACCATGATATTTATTACCATAAAATAGCAACAATTATGCAAATTGTATATACTTATTAACATTATTTATTCCATAATATTATTATTTCATATATGTATATTTATAACAAGCAAATTAGTATAAAAAATATTCTTTAGATCCCTAATAATCTTAATATCTTCTTTTTCTGGCTTCAAAAATTGAATCCAGACAAATAACTTTATAACTTTACAGTTATTCATAAAAATATAGTTAAAATATTTATAAGAAATTTTTTTATTTAAATGGTGCACATGTTATTAAGAATTCACCATTAAAACCTAAGAATAAGAAAATCAAATCCTATCACTGCTGAATAGTTTTAGTTTGGCTGTATTCATTGGAATGCACTCATTGATACTCAAAAATGTTTTATGTATTTCCTGAATGAACTTTTTAAAAGAGAAAATGTAACAAATCTTTATATTTAATAAACATATGTATCTATCTATCTATCTATATATTATCATTACTTTTCTGTTTATAGAGACTGCAAACCTGTATCAGGAATGAATTAGTTAAGGTAAGAAGATTATTTGGTTTAAATCTAATTATTTAATTAAGTGTTTTTTTTATTAAAGACTGAATTTGTCAGTTATTATAATGTTAATAGTATTTATAATTATTTCTTTTCTCTCCAGAAAGTGTTATTAATATAATGCCGAAATAGATGCGATTTATTATAAAGTGAATGACAAAATGTGCGTCGGTCGTAGACAATATTTACCATTGGGATCATTCAGAAAGCATATTAATTTGTATAATTTTAAAAACATACATTTCAATTTGTTTACTTTTTTTCTAGTACGAACAGTTTTATATTAAAGTTTATTCTATTTTATGAACAGTCATAAATTTGATTTTTAGTGTGAAACAAATTACATTGCGAAATATTTATAACTCAAATTTCTTCGCGCATAATCTTCATTTTTCGTGAAAAAGCCTCTTGCTTCGAGTGAATATAAATCAGTTAAAGCTTCATTTACGGCAATGAAATTATATTTACGGTAATGATTTTGTTTTATATCATAGTGTAAGAGGAAGTTTATTGAATCTAATTTATCCTATTGCGAGATCATGAGGAAATTTACAATTCATTATTTTTACAGATATGCTTTTATTGAACTTCAAAGACTATCATGTATTCGTACACGCAAATCAGCTTTGAGACTGGAAATTTATATTTAAAGTGCAAGTTGTCACTTGATGACTAAATCCATAGTTTTCGTAACGGAAAAGTATCAGGTTTGATACCAATACTAAGCAATGTTGAGAGGGATAACGCTTGTTAAAAGAGCTCTTTACTGGAGTGGTTTGGCATGGAGAGAAGATCCTGTCTCATATTTCCAATCCATATTATAAAAGTGTTTCAAAATTATGGGATTCTGAGCGGTACTTAGCTGTTTGAATATATAGCAGTAACGGAAAGCAATGATATAGACAATATCAACAAAATATATCAATGTTACCTGAAATGTATTATGATAGCTGGCATTTCACTTCAATTACTAATTACAAATAGGTTACCTAACCTATTAGTAATTAATAATTGAAGTGAGAGACATAGAGCTATCGGCACTTATGCCTCATGATTCTCTGGTATTATATACTCATCATTATAAAGAATATTATTTCTTAGATTAAAGTTTTAAGCTATGATAGCTCTAACATTGTTTCTTTTAAAAGTTTATTGTTTCTTTTTAAAGCAGAATTTCCAATCACTAGTTACGTGGTTTCTATCAGGAAGCCGTAAGAACCGAATGATTTTTGTTCTGCTGGGATGTTGTACTTTCCGCAAGGTGGGAATGTTTGACGGGACTGATTCTGATAATATTTGACGGAAGAATAACAATTTTTTATTGGTTCATGATCTGTGCAGTAAAAATTTTACACACAACTTCTCATGCAATCTTGATCTGACTTAAAATATCAATTAAAACCTTGAGGAAGCTAATGATATGTAAATATCGATTCATTTTTAAGGCACAATGGGTTGATAACCATCCAATTCCAATTAATTTAAAAATTAAAATAAATTCAGCTGTCTTAAATCAAGGTGATAGTTAACAAAAATAAGGTTAGATATTAATCTTTATAGTTAAGGAAATATTTATTGTACTTAATGAAACAAATACCAAACATTCAAATTGTTAGCCTTCAGACTCTTTTTTTTTTAACAATTAGATTTATGTTTAACGGACCATTTCTTATTTTCTGTATGCATAATATTCCTTTATTGACTATTAGATTAATGCACAAAACACTTATTTTCTTAATAACTATACTAATATATATTAAATTTTTTTTTCAAATGAATCATTTATATGCCAATGTTGTTAAGTTCAAATTTTAAGTCCTAGTCTTAACGATCACATTAATATTTATCACGCCTTTTCTTAGTTACAAAGTTTGTACCTAATATTTCTTTTGTTGATAAACAGTTTGATTTCTAACTACTAACAATTAAATATAAAATATTCTTTTAACTATTGAGTTTATTTTAACATTTTTGTCTTAACAATTGAATAATTGAATTAATTAATAACCCACTAATTATTATTTTGCTTATCAGTTTAATACACAATATTTCTTTTCTTAATTATCATGTTAAAATCTAACGCTATTTTCTTAATTTTTAGTTCTTAGCAATTTTCAGCTTTCAATTCACAATTTTTCAGTTCTTAACTATCAGAAATTTTTATAACAAGTTTTCAAATTTATTATTTTACTATAGTAAATTTTAAATTTTTAATTCATAATTATCAGAAAAATGATTTGTTAATCGTGATTTACTTATTGCAGCGTTGTCGCTTTAGTATGATCCAAGATCGCTTCACGGGGTCTCCTGGCCATTGGAATCAACGGAGAACGGATTACGGATACAGTGAAAACTTTGGCCATGTTGATCCTCGTCGTAGAGGGTTGTTCTTCACCAATGGCCGTCGTGGACAAGATGAATACATGATGGTTGGCAGACCAACTGGTTACGGTTATAATTCAGATTCTAGGTAATTCCCAAAATCAATATTTTAAGAATATGGGCATTATGCCTGATGTCTACTTTTCTTCTAGTAACGTTTTTTAAGAAATGTTATTGACTTGTTTTGTAATTTTCTGTTGATTCAAAAATATTTTTTTTGCTAAACATGGAGAAGTTTATCGATTTTCAAACATTCTTTTCGAAAAGTCACTCCAGACTTTTCGAAAAGAATGTTTGAAAATCGATAAACTTCTTTCGTTTGGATATGTTTGAAACCTATTTATTTTAATGATGAGTGTCTTGATTTTGTAAAATACGATCAAATTATGATTCTTTAGACAGATTAAAGCAAATATTTGCATAATGTTGACCATTTCTAGTAATTGGTTATTGAAATAGTATATTAAAAGCATCTTTCCTTGACAGGTTTTTCACTACCACCGATAAGAAACTGTAACACATTGATATTAAGTTAAAGGTAGTTTCAACATAGAATATATTTATTCATTAAATTACATCCCAGTAAAAACAGACAATTTGCAATTACCTTTAGTCTATGATGCATCTCAAACAATGCCCAAGCACATTATCTGGTAATATTGAGTTAAGGAATGTTAATTAATTAAATTTTAATTAAATGTAATTCATCATCTTGTAGTCTGAATAAACTAATATATAGTTTGACCCTTGCTTCTGCATATTACTATCCTATGCCTGTTGAAGAATTTAAGCTTCAGTATGATATATTTAATTTACTTCGATTGTCTAATCATTACACAAACAAAAGTAATTTATAATTAAACAAAAGTAGTCATGTTTACAGGAAGCTGAGATGAAAATCCTCAGGTTGATAAAATCTTCAAGTAAGTAGTTGGATAAATTTGTGCTATTGACTGTATCGAGAGTTATTAGAAAAGGCATGCGTGTATATAAGTTACATTTGAGTGAATCACATTTATATATTAGTTAAAATGAATTTTAAATTATTTGACACTTCATAGTGAATAGTTTAACTGATGGAAATCTGTTGTAAGGATTCTATAAAAATTCACAGCATACTTACTTCCTTGGAGAATATTTCCTTGATTATGCACAATATTCATTTGTCCCAAATGAATACTGTGCATAATCAAGGATAGTTATTCGATAGGAAATTAGAAACTTTCCAAGTACATTCCTTATATACATATACATCTCTTATTACATACTAGCAAAATAAATAAATGAGTAAATAAATAAAATGAAAAATAATTCTCATTTTTTGTTGTTCAAAAGAGACTAAATTCGACTCTATGTGACATTACATATATTAGTTTACAAAATATATATCAAACTTAACATCTAGTAGTTGGTTTACTTTTTGGGGATACATTTAAGGTACTGAGCACAAATTAATGGCGAATCTAGAGCCGTTATAACTATGATATTAATTAAAATAGCATGACATTGACACATTAATTTAAGAAAAACATGTTATAATTTACTGCTAAATCTGAACGAGCAATGAAAAATTATATTTTTGACATCTACTCGTGTTTTTGTATTTTCTGTATTAAGTCTAATCGTACAAATGAATTACAGATATCTTCATTTTTTTTAAAAATTTTGCTATTCAAAGTGTTTTAGATTCAGAACAGTATTTCACTTTATTTTGTCAATTTTTCTTTTTCTTTTCAATATTCTAGTTTGTATTGTAAGATTTCGTTAATGAAGGGAGCAAGTTTACTCAGTAGTTTCAATATTACTCCAAACTGTATTTTTCTCTTAATGAACCATTAAATGAAACATAATCGCTCTGCATAAAAATTTACGCATTTCAACACATGAACTAAATATTTTGTATGATTTTTGTCTTTGAAATTTATCTTTCGGAATCAATTTTCGATTATTTAACTTTCACATCTTTTTTTATGCTCTTAAATTATATAATAAAATGTACCACGTAATTTTTTTTTCTAAACTTCAAAAAGATGCTTGGCAAATACTCATAGATTCCTTATATTTAAGCTTATTTTAAAGAAGATTCCAACAGAAGTGACATTTCAATAGCGATGGTTCTTGAGATTGACTCTGAATATTATTAGCATTTGAAACTAAGTAATTTTTTCCAATAAAACATGATTCATTTAAGTTATTAGTCAATATACAAAAGTTTTATTTTTAAAGATATGCAAATACCTCTTCAAAACTATATGAATACTTTTGACTTTTTGAGAGTTAATAAAATTCATTCCTGATAACAGACCTGAAAATTGTAATAATAAAATAAATTGAAAATACAAATCTCCCCATGTATTTTATGAAATATGTTTTTAAGCATTTTCAAAAGAATTTCTCTTTGGTTCCAAAAAGAGAGTAGACATTTCGAACATCTGTTATAAATTTATGAAAAATTTCGTCATTTAAAATGTCCATTTTAAATGTGAGTATTCATAAAAGTTCACAATTAGCAGAACCCTTTAACATTGATATATTTAATTTGAATTTTTTGTATATTATAATGATTTAATAAAAATGTAAAAATTTGAAGCAGGTATTTTTCAAGAGATAATGGAGGAGGGAATGATGAAATGGATGATGAAGATTTTGGATATTCAGACAGTGGCTCTTTTCGATATCAGTAGAAATATTCCATTATGGGTAATCCTTAAAATTTTAAAACATTTTTGTAGCATATTAAATTTAAAATAATTTTTTTGAAGTTTTAATATAAGTTTTGATTATAATTTTTAGAGAACTGAAACTAATATTTCTGGACTAGGGAAACTATGCAGGAAAGCAAATTCATATTATTTCACAGCCGAAATGCACCGTTGAAAATCTACTCTGGACGCAACTTTTCATACTTAGATATGTACTCTTGTATTATTATTAAAAGCATTTATTAATTTTTAACTGTGTATTTCTATCTCTACATTTCATATTTTAAATGAAAAAAATTAAATAAGTGATAAGTTTTCTTACGTCAAATAAAAATATAAATGTATCACCTCCTATTAAATATTAAAAGAAATACATCTAAAATGTACGAGTTTGAGTATTATAGCTGAGTAAAAGATTTCTAAATATCAAACTGAAAACTTTAAATTTGCTAAAATAAAATATCTTATTTGTATTTTTAACGCTCATTTTATATTCGCTTCTTTTCTCTTGTTACTAGACCATATTATTAATAGTAGCTTATAAAATGAAAAATAATTATCAATATAACTGGTTACTCCAAAAATTTAGGAGTTAATTTATTCATCAAAATAGAATACATTTATGTATTTTATAAATTAAGAATCTAATTGATAAAAAAATCGTAAAAATAAAACTAAATTGAAACATCAATGAGTCATTGTTTAACGTTAATATCAAAAGAATATAAATAACCTTTAAGATTTTATTAACTGTTTTTAAATAAATTAAACTGATATTTCTCAAAATTTATAGAGCTACTTCTTGTAGTTTTCAAAATTTCCTAACTTATTTCAAAAAGTTTAATAATTGCTTTATATTAATAAATAAATAAAATAAATAAAAGAGAGAGAGACATAAACGTAATTAAGTTATTTTCTGCTAATTTAAATTTATTGATAAAGCCTTAAAAATGTCTCCAGTTAAATGAAAAATGAATTTAAATTATTATTATTCATTCATGTACTATAAATAATTATAATTATTTATTTGTGATAATGTGAATAATCTTTCCATCAATCATATACATAGAATATTTATATAAATCTACATGTTAAACTTCTCGATACTTCTATTCATCGGTGAACGGCGTTAAGCACTATGTTTTTGGAACATCGCATAGTCAATGTGATCTACTTAACGAATATCATTGTCTTATTTCAATTCTTTGAACTACATAGAAGCCAGAATTTTAAAAGACTACTATTTTTTTTTCTTTTGTAGTTCTAATTTCTATTTTTTCGTAGTAATTTGTTTAAGTAATAAGGCTTATTCTTTTTTTGTTTAAGTAATAAGTTTAACTAATAAGGCTACCTTAAGGTTAAATTGAATTGTTATTGTATTTTAAATTTGTTGCAATTGTTTTATTTATTGAATTTTGAATTCATAAAGCTACTCATTTTATTTGATGTTCATATATGTAATAATTGTAAATTAATGTGCAATTTTTTACATTATCTGAAATATCCGTGGGCATTAAAAATGTTCACTCAAAAGTATTAATATAAAAATTGTACAAAAATACAAACATAATTGTATAAAATTAAAACAATAATTGAAAAATTAATTATTTGATAACATAACCAAGGTAAAATACGATGTATTTATTACTTCAAATATAAAATTAAATTTAGAATTTTAAGAATTAATATGTGCTTAGATCTAGAAATTTTCATATTTAATTAATTTATTGTTCTTTCAATTACAAGTAATTCGTATTCTGAATGCAATATTCTCTACAGGTGTTAATAAACAGCATTAACTTGATAAAATAATGTTACCATTGTTAAGTCTACGGATTAAATATCTAGATATTACTTTTTTTTTTAATTTACGAGAACATTAATAAGCAGTTCCCACCACAGGATGGTAGCCTTTGAAAAGGTTGTTTACCATTTGAGCAGATTTCTATCTTGATAGTCAAAACAGTCAAATATAATCAGTAAAAAACAAATATGAATTTTAAAAAATTATAATGAATTCATGAAATATTATTGTGTAATTATTCATGTCATGCTTGAACAGTGCGTTACTGGAAAATAAAGTTCGATTTCTTTTATACAATTTTCTTCTCTCAATAGCGAAGTATTGTGAGAATCAATTGTATGACATCCCACGGGAAGTCAATAATTTTCCAAAATATAAAATAGAACTTTACATTAGTAAGCCATCGATGAAAATTTCTGCAATATAAATTAATGTAATAAACTTTCCCTTAAGAAAAATTAATAACCTCAATTTCCCATCAATGTGGTCCTTATAATATATAAATGTATTATGTGAGCTTTCGTGGGAGACAGCATTGAATTAGTCCAATGATGAAGTTATAATTATTTCATAGATGGTTGTATTTTGTAATAAGCTTTCGCTTTGTAAAAAAAGACATTGATATTCAATAACATAATACTTTAAATAGATTATGGCACATGAATATTTTAAATAGATTATGGCACATTGAAGAAGGGAATGGTGTTGTTTTCATAGTCGGAATGAAGCAGGTTTAATACCTAGACCAACCGATTCAAGTAGAACTAGGAAGATTAAATGAATTTTTGTATGTAATATTTCTTCAATAGTGTGAAGGAAAATTTCAGTAAGGAGAATGTTACCTCAATTATTGATTTAGGCGCTTGAAATCTTATACTTTTCTAGTTTGTAGTTTACATAGATAAGAAATCGGAGCATAATAAAGCAAATACTAATTTCTAATATTAGTTTGGGGAAAAAGTAATCCATTATTTTTTCGGTAGTCGTCTGTAGTGATCGATATCTCGTCAGGTATATATCAAACAATTTCAGATTTATGCTCGTTGGAAAGGTGATATTTGATACTAAAATATCCTCTTACGGTTTTTTGTTTGATTAATTCAGTAACGAGTACAAGGTTTTTAAAATGGAAGCCAACAAACAGAAAATTCGATACATTTTCGTTTTTCTCTTGTAACGGCGAAAAAGATAACCGGGTGGCTAAAATTGTGAAAGGTGTTTATCGTCCTATATAAGACTGTAACAACTAGTTACGTACAATTTTTGTTTCGTCGATTTCGTTCGGGTATTTTGGATGTTAGAGATGCACCTCGCATGTGGATACAGCATCGTCGAAAATGTCTATAAAATATCAAAAATGATCGAAGTTAACCGCATGTCAGCAGTCGTAACGCGCAAGACCTAAAAATCTACATGAAAGCTGTTTTAAACCTTTTTACAAAGTGAATCCAAAAGAAGTTACATAAAGTTCACGTAAAAATAATGGATTTCTTTTTCCCCAAACTAATATATATATAATTTGGTTTACCACTCTTTAATTACTTTGTTGGGTTTTGAACGTTTATAAGCATCAAGTCTCAAGACAGTAGTCTACTCTTGAAAGTTGAAAGGAAAAATAAAGTACAAAGTACTGAACTAATAAAATGGATTTTAGTATAATTATGTTATGCTACTACAGAGTTGGTGAGGGAACTCGGAAATTTTTACGATAAAAAAATGAAAAAAAAAAAAAAACTGATTTATGAAGTGGGTATAATGATACCCAATTCATAAATCAGTAGAAGTTAGCATTATGCCTAGAATTTTTTTAAGCGTTTTTACGAATATATTGATTATTGACGAAGACGTAATTATAAAAACTAAAACGTATTTATCAATAAAATGTTAAAAAAATGTTGGATGCACTTAAATATTCCTTCCCACATATGTGGAAGAAGAAAACTGAAATGAGTTATCCAAATTCCATTGATTCACAACTGCTTACTTTAAACCAAGAACCTTCTACTCCTATGTTTGCAGTTTTCAGAATAAGACTATTGATAATCTCTAGATAAAAGAATTAGGAATTCGACTCCTTCCACTTAAAGTCTGTATGCTAGAAGCTATTATCTTTATCTCTTGTGATATACAATTTTTTAATTTCGTTTATATTCTACTCTAGTAACAAATTCCTATTCTTGAAAAATATAAATAAATAAATTGACGTAAAATATAACGTAAGAAATAATGTTCAAGCCATTCAAATTCTGTTAAAGTTTTATAATGGTATTTCTTCATGAGAAAATGATAAAGTAGATTTTAAAATTTTACTTTGAGGAAATAGATCAAATTCCTTAGCTGTACTTATTAGTGGTAAAACTAAGTTGGTAACTAAATGGTAAACAACAGTTCATTTATTCAACTTTCACATAAGCGTGAATGCTTATAGAGACTTGGAATCCTCTTTAAATGTAAGTCATGGTCCATTTAACTTCATATACAATAAAAATACAATAAAGAGAAAAAAAACAATAATAATATTTTTGCGTATAATAAACAACAATTTTTTTTCACAAAAGATATTATTTATAATACTTTTGCATATTATAAATAAGAAAGTTTTTATTGAAGATATTTGTTTTAATACGAAAATAAATAACAAAAAATTACATAGTGCATTTATGTACCTGAAAAAAGTTAACAAATTTCCTATGCAACCAAAGGTAATTTTCTTAAATAAAAAACTAATTTGATTAGTAAGTCATCGTATCTTAACGATAATGCAGATCATTAAAGATGACGTCAACATTTCAGTACAACGACCTTTTGCAAATGCATTATTTACAATTAACGATCTTTTTACCGGTGTATAAACATTTATTTCCATCTGAGTGAATTGCTTATAGAATTGATTGAACAAGCAAATATTGCAACTAGTGAATTTTTTTTTTACTTTAGTGAGAAACGTTTTTTTTATTATATTTTCTGAGAATAATTTTGTTAAGTGCATGCATTTAAGAAACCACTTTGTTTTTCTTATATTAATTCTTTTTCAATCAATTCGAAAATAATTTGGTTTTCATGCCATCAATAACAACAAGGCACATGTTTGTTACTTTTAATATTTAATCTTTGCATTTAAAGATTTAAGGAACTTGACCAGTAAGTATTCGAAATTTTTATTTTTGCAATTAAAAATATGTTTTAGTTGGTGAAAAAGAGCCTCTAAAAACAAGAAAAAAACTCGAAAAACAAGGAAGCCTCTAAAAACAGAAAACTACTTCGCAATTTGACCCGCGGTGAAATGAAGTTTTACGGGAGATGCTCCTTCTTTTTAAATTTACACTAAAACGGGAAGATTTTAATCCTCAAAAAGCGTTTTCATCATGTAGCTTCAGCATGTCGGTTTTCAACTAGGCTGGTATCGAAGCGCTATCTTTTGGGCAAGGGCGAAACTTTTTTCCCCATTAAGTTCATGAGGCCTCATATCATGAGAAGGCTGATGAGTACTTGTTACTCTGGCATTCTCTTCAGCCGTTTCTAGACTCAACTATCACCTTATATATGGTAACTTGTACCATGATGGATCATAGTGAATTCAAAAGAAAGTCATAGGTGCTGAAACCAACCAATCAATGCCAACATAGAAAAAGAGTTTATTTACACCGTTATCTACCAGGGGTAGCTATTATATTCTTTTAAACTCTTGGGAGAATTATGTTTTCATTCTTCAGCATAATGAGTTTTTTGTCAAGTATGTTTGTTATGCAGCCGAAACTTTAACTCCTTCCAAAGATGTTCAATAGTATTCAAGTTGAGGCTTCAGACATAAATATATATGATTAAAGCCGTACTGGCAACAACACGATGATGAAACCAAGTGCTATAATCTTTACCGTGCGAATAATCTTTTCACGTGCTGGTGCACCAGAGTTGAGGCAGAAGTCTTCCGTAACTTCTGACAAAGATATCTGTTAGTCATTTTGCATTAAGCGCTTCAGAATTCCCTAGTCTCGATCAGTTAGATTTTTGGACCTACCAAAGTGATAAATTCTTGAATATTTCCATAGTGTTTCTACTTGATTATGACGTTGCTAACTGCTTAATGCAGCAATCAAACTAGTAAGGTTTAACTGGTAAAAAATCTCTATCGTTTAGTGTCTAATTTATACGAACTTAATCATGTTCTTTTAAAGTTATAGACTCATCGTGCTTGATGCTCCAACATTTTGGCCTTCCCTAGTATTTCCTTGGTTTGATAAACTGACATCATTATTAACTTCAAATGAAAGGGTGTCCATTGATATAGAGCCATATAGTGTAAATCAAATGTCATGTTATGCTGTTGAACTCTGTCATCAATGGAAAAAATCTAGAAATGTTTTTCCATAAAAGTATTTAAATTAATAGCTGAAATAAAAACAATAAAATTTGAGAAATATAGGAAGAAATCAATGTTCATGAAATTAAAATACTAAAACTAATAAGCTAAAACGTTCAATGAAAAGACAATAAAAGGCTCAAAATTGGATTTTCTAATAAAATTATATCCAAATTTGATAGATCAAGTTGTTTGAAGTATTACTGGCATGAATTACACAAAATACATCCTGTATAATGTTTTATATCAAACATAAACGGTTATACTTCTATTAATGATCAAAGTTGCTCTTTTTTAATTTTGGATAAAGAAAAATTCAAGTTGCTTAGTATAGAAAATGATAAAAATAAATTATTAAATAAAGTCTGTGAAACACTTTGAAAATATAAAAATATTATACAAATCTTCAAAATGTATTAAAGGGCAATTAACTCTTAGAATTTTAATTTTAAATTAAATGGCAAAAATTTGATTTTTCATATTGAAAATTCCTGAAAAATTTTAGTTACTCACCAAGTATCTGATTTATGAGTTCAAATTTATTTTTAAATGGTGTGCCCATCTCAATTTTTTCCAACTTCCAAAATATAATAACTCTTTATAAAAAAATCTAGAATACAGTCATCAATAGAAGTCAATTTTTATTGTTGATTTATGAATTTCATCATATGAATAAGCCAATGTACAGTCAAGTTACATAATTACAATATCTTTCCTATTGCCTATTTCTACCGAAGAAACTCGGTAAACAATCATTTGTCTCGCAATTTTTAACTCCTGTCAAATAATGAAATGAACATGTAAAAATATACCCACTTTTCTCACTTTCACACCATACTAACGAGAAAAGTGTTACCCAATAGAGCATTTAATGTCTTAAAGTCTTCTCAGGATTACGATCTTTGGCTGAATCTGAAATGGGTCTAATTACCTTTTGGATATGAAAGAATTTTTCACCACCAATCAATGTCAATTCATTGAAAGTTTAGTTGGAAAAACCTAAACATAATCAAGAAAAGATAATATTTATTAGTAAATCCTTGGAATTAGATTCACGTTTCGCTGACTAGTTCTATGTATATTCATTTTCTCTTGTAGGGAAATTAGTTTTCAATATTCCTTTTATCTTTTACTAGATTAAAGAGCGATTTATAGAAAGATGTGGATATGCACTAGTAATAGCTTTCCAAATATTTAATTAGATGTAATCTCTCTTTTTCTTAGAAACGAACCGTTTTTAATTTGTGTTTTCGAGTTAATAAATTTTTAAATTTATGAACTCAGAATATTCATAAAATAGAGATTATAAAATATTTAAGAAATGAAACACTTCTTGGTTATTGAACAAAAAATAATCACATTAATTATTATATTCTACAAAAAATATTATATGTTTGAAATTTTTCGCTTTAGAAAGCATTTAATGTGCACAAATGTAATTTACATATAAGTTCGTCCTTCATGCAGTAAGTAGGCTCATTATCTGTTGCACAAATTCGCTCTATAATTTCATTTATGTTAGGAAAATATCATTGTAAAAGGTATATAATTTTTGAAGACCAAAAATGGTGAAATTGATGCTAATATTTTTTAATGCATATTAAGTTTTCGCAGAAAATAAGCACATTATGATTCATACGGATTTCATTTGGAAAGTACAATTCTCATAGTTTAAAACTATATTTATTTGAAAACTAACTTAAATAATGATAAAGGAATTAACTAAATAAAAAAAAATTGAAGTTGAATCACTAAGTCATTCATTTTTGAAAGCCTCACAAAGTAATTTTCTTTAATTACCGGAAAAACTGAATCATGGTGAAAACAACGGGATTCGTGACATTTAAGATGAAAGAAAGAAAAGCAGATCTTGCGTTTAGTGTTGTTAATTCCGTGCAGCAGTAAACTTCCATGAAATGACCACTTCATAGATTAGCATAGGAGGTAAGAGTTTGCGTGACTGATGGGGAGAGGGTTTTGAGGGGTTGCATTGCAGCAAAAAAAGCAATCAACAGAGGGCTTGTACGCCCAGCATCTAACCGGGTGAATAAACTCCCAAGAAACTGCTCCAAAAATGTCATCATTCTCAGTAATTGTGTTAAGAATGAGGGATTGTGATTAAAACAAAGACTGACCTTTCCTTCTGGGAATAAGTGATAGACATGGCATAATCTAATTTTTACAGCTTGCTCATTGGCATAAATATCTATGTAAGGTTGAGATTTAAGAATAAAATAATTTTCGCTTCTTTATGAATTAAATTAATAAAAGGATATTCGCATAATAATGGCTATTCATTCATCATAATCTAGCATTGAATTCTGAAAACATTGATAAATAAGTTATGAGATAAAATGAAAAATCTTGACAGTTTGGAAAGATGCCAAAGCATCAATGTGATAAGGGTTCTCTGAATTATTTGCTGAAAAATCTTCTTTTCTTTCTTTCTTGTTTTTCTTTGTGAGTTACTACAGATGATAAACAAAATATATGTCAGCAAATTCTACGACGTTCTAATTTTAAAATAGGAGTTTACATATACATTAAAAAGTAAAAAAGAAGTCTTAGTTAAGAATTGTATTCTGTCACTGTTAAGCGTTCAAGCATAGATTGTTTGAACAAACTTAACAATAACAAAATTTTGTTTTTTTGATTTTGTAAACTGAATTTCGGTCTCTGTAAAATATATTAACAAAGTAATTAATACGAAATTATAATGATATTCATAGTTTTGAAATTTTTTTTCTTTTTTCTTATACTTACGAAACATTATTCATAATATAGCTTATTCAAATAGGATTTATGCATTAAAATGTCATGTCAATGTTTAATAAAAATTACATAATAATCAGTTTTTCCTATTGTAAGCTTGAAGACATTGTTTAATTGAATTCTAACTTGTGTATAATACATTGGTTAGCAACATAAATTTTATTCCCATGCATTTCAAATCATGCATATTGAAATGATTGGTGGTTAGTAGGTGTGTTGTTTCATGAACCGTTTTTATACTACAATGACCTACAATTTAAACTAATTTCCAGCCTCTACAAACATTCATGTTTGATGTAGAATTTAAACATACGATTCTGTACTGGAAACTAGAGCATTATTTAGCCATTAATTCAGCAAACCAATTTGAGGCAAAACTATATTAATAACAAGGCCTTGTTCAATTAAAGAACAATTTTAGATATAAAGAGAGTTTATATCTAAAATTGTATCTAAAATAAAGAGAGCATTGGTTGTCCAATAAAATTCTACTCAATAAGTATTTTTTTAAATATTTAATGAAAGAATCTTATTAAAAACGTTATGATTAAAAAGATATTTTTAATGAAATTATCAGCAAAACTTATTTTGTAAAGGATTTAATATTTTCTAATTGAAGTAATTTTGAATTGTCTGGTAAGTTCGTGCTGATATTTCATTACAATTAAAACGCAGCTCATTTAAATATTGATATATATTTATTAAATTTTATAAGTACTATTCTGCTCTACAACCTTGCTTCATCTTTCGTGTAGTTTGAGAATTCCGTCCTTCCAGAACCTCTCATATTTCTCGTTAAAAAATTTGTCCAAATGGGTTTTGATCTCAACCAAAGAGTAGAAATTTTTTCCATTAAGGAAAATCCTTCATCCAACATCCTCGCTGAACAGAGCATATCTTATTTGTTACCATATGATAAGGCGTACGAAAGTGATAAATATTAACGAATCGTTACCAAACTTTTTCCCAAATATTGCTGAAGCTATCTCTTTTAGAATATATACACATGTCATTTGTTTTCAATTATTGGGATATATTGAGTCAGGACTCTAGCGGCACAAACTTTCTGGATAACCCAATAAAAATACTGAGGGTAAAAAAATTCAAATCAAAGGATAAGCGATTGGATATATTGGAATATATTTACAATATTCAATCTAACATTGGACTTCGTGTCCATTTAAAAATTAATTTTTATTCGAATTCTTTCAGAGCTCTACTCCTCAATCGATAGTAATAATAAAAATAAACGTTTCCAAGAGTATTTTGGCATTTACTATGTATAATTTACTTATTTGAAATGTCCGGATAATTGGCTATACACCTTTTAGTCCTGATATTTAACAGAAGGGACAGAAATGATGGTATTTTGCATAGTTGAGTACCCAGTGAGTATGCAATCTTAAGCCAGAGAGTGGATCAGGTCCTCATAATTTAGAAGGAAGGACTTCGATGAAATTCCCCAGACTTGACCTGATACGTCGAGTTACCATTTCACTTGTAGAACATGGTAGCAATGTTCTACATGGGAAATGGTAAACTAAAGGGTATTGTCATCTATTTTATATGTTCCAACCGTCATTAGTGAACACGACGAATTTTCTGATGATAGAATTCATTTCTTTCCAGCTGCGAGAATGACACCGTACCAAACCATCCAACTATAGCATGTGTATGTTTGATCAGTCTAAAAGATGAAATATAATTTTCTTTAGCACTGTGAGCCTTAAAGTTTCAAACTTTAGTTGACAATATACATTAACGTACATGATGCTTATATAGTAAATAATATTTTTAATAAATATGTTGCAAATCCTTTATAAATTTATATTACTAAAATAAGAAGGAATTCACCAAATCAAAATACAATTTTCAGACCAATAATGAAATTATTTCCTTATTAACAACGTTTTGCTATTCCATATTTTCATAACATTGTTGCTAAAATAATTTGAATTTTTTCTGTTGAAATATCTCTGACAAATTTTCAGGTCAAATTATGATTGAAAGAGTTGCCAATTTGTAAGTGTAATTTCAAATAATTTGTTCTTATTTTGATTTAGGACGATTTCGTTGTTTTTCGGTTGGCGTGGAAAAACCAGCAAGATTAGAATCACGCTATCCATGTTTCGTGCCCTTCTTTCATATCGGAACGAATCGTTCGTGTTCTGAGTCGCTAAAGTTTGGGTGGAGTACCTTAGCGAGAAAATCTGTGTCAGTAGCCACGAGTGAGAAATCAATCGTCTCACTTGCTGTTTTAACTATACTGAAATTCATAATTTCATTTAAATTCATGGCAAGAAGTGTTCCTTAAAGTATTTAATTAAAAGCTCCAATTTTTTATTCAGATTTCAATTTCGCAAATCAAAATATCAGAATTATCGATTCCTCCTGAAATTCTTCTACTCCTATTTGTAAGACATAAACCCTATCAAGAATTTATCTTATCTTTTACCCTATTATATGTATACCCATTATTGCAGATATCTCTAAATGTAGGCATTGCAATACTTTCATAAATTTTTGAATGAAGTTTTCAGGAAAGGGAAAAATGTTATGTTTTGTGTATTCCATGATGACATTGCTTCCATTTCTAATATCGTGAGCATTATTAGTAACATAATTCCTCTAATTTCATGAAAACTCTTATATGAAGTATTCCCTATTGAAGAATTTCTTTAAAAATATGATTCAAATTTTTAAGTACAGTCAGGATTCAACAAACGATTAAACACTTGTAAAATGCAATCACTCAAAGTAAATTGATTGATTGATTGATTGTATTGATTTTAATAATTATAAAGTGTTAGGCTACATTCTCATGATTAAATTACAGTTGTTTTCAAAATATTTACTGTTGTAAATAGTAATATGTATATGTACTGAAAAATACGTACTGTGAGAAATGTGAAATCGCCGCTAGAGGGCGGATACATAAAAAAGAGTAGATGTATGTTGACCGAGAGAGTCGGTCATAGAATGGATAAGCGCGATATTCAATAAATTTGTTATTTGTTACTGAATTGCAGTCTTTTTATTAAAACTTCCTGATATGGTTACGTGTAGAAGTAATTCTAATGGCAAATCAGTTAAGTTAATAAACGTAGCTTACTAATACACGTAGCTTGTTATTCAAAAAGCAATACCTTGTAATAAATCAATGTATTTCTATTTTAATTTTTTATCTATATTACTATCTTAGAAAATTTACTATATATATTACTTTATATTATTATAAATTAAAAAAACACGTCTTAACTTAAATAATTCAAAACTTTATTAATTTCCACAGACGTATCAAAATTGTATTTTCTTTAATTTCAAATTAGAAAATAGATCTTCAGGGAAAGTAGTGTGCGTAGACTATTTAAAATGTCTCATTTGTATGCAAGTCTTAGCAATTACAAGTCTTAAAAATACAAAATAATTCAGTGCTACAAATCTTTCCAATGGGGTTGCAACAAATTCAAAAGCAAACTTCATTCTTCAACGTAATCTGCATCTCTAATCAGAGACACTCGAAGTATCGAGGAGGTCTATATTTTTGCCCCAGAATATGCATTTGAACTTCTTTTGGTAATGTCTTCTGTAGCACTTTGTGGTCATTTTAAGTTTTCGTTGCGTTGACTTTAATTGCCCAGTAAAACTTTCTCACTTTAAAATATTACAGGACATTAAATTTCAAAGTAGTTCAGTCGTCATACAGTTCGACTATCGTCTGTTTGTTGAGTCACTCTTATTCTACTGAATATGAGTCCTAGACTAGAACAGCAAGGTCCGATGCATGCATCCAAAGTAGCTCGCATGAACATTCGAACGGCATGACAATTGATACTGAACTGTCTGAGTGCTGGTGCAATGCACCAGACGTGCTGGAATGTGATGCAAGCGAAACTGCAACCTACTATCAGGGCGATGGGCAAGGCACATATCATTGAAAGAGTTCGATAGCAACAGTTTTTGGAACAAGAGAAAATATATTTGGCATTCTTCCATACACAGCTTGGTGAGTAGGTACCCTCTGGTTCGGCAATGACGTCATCGAACTCGACCTGTATGGAAATTATAGAAAAAAAGTTTGAAAGAATCATAATATAATATCAAAAAATATACAGAACTAAATGTAATCATCAATTAATAATTTGATTGATGACAAAATTGATCATATCTTAAAAAATGTCTTTGTAAAAAGTTTTCTGTTTTACTTTATGAGATAATTGTATTGACATCATCTAGCATCGCATGTAGAAAAAAATTTCTTAACCTTCAAGAATATTTTATATATATAAAAATCTCTCGAAATTCTTACAGTAAAAAAATTTCATAATCATACACATAATAATGTATAACATATAAATAGATGTCCCCAAAATTTTGTCACGTATATCAAATCATAAAAAAACATGAAAATTAAAATAATTTGCAAATGTAATTTTTTTCTTTATGCTTCTTCCACATAATTATAAAATTTTTTAATAGCGATCATTGTCAATGTAATTAGTTTGATTGAAAGTATGTATTTAGTCTGAAAACAACCTTATTTTAAACTGTGCTTTATATATATATATATATATATAAATGTTTTTATTTAATATTGTTTAATGTAAACGTAATGATGTTAATATTCAATAATTTTTAAAGCAGCATCTTTTTAAAAATTAAGTATATAATTTTACTAAACTTAAAATATTTTAATTATTTTAACATACAAAAACACCAGAAATTTAAATTCTCATTTGTTCTCCAAAAACACTAAGGATATAAGAGCTGGCATATTTCCATTTCCAAACTGCTTTAAAAGCAGGAATCAGCAAGGATGCTTTTTGCTCAGTTTATTGATATGAAATGATAAAATCTATCATCAGTTCAGTTCTATAAACTACTTATAAGCATAATGAAACTAATTTTAATAGATATTTACTACGGATCTTTCTTTGGATTACTGATTTTAGTCCCTGAATAACTGTTTGCTGTTTCAGATTTCTCATTGTAATCAATTATTCATTGATTTATAATCATGTCATCATTATTTAATTCTTCATTTTAATAAAAACAATGTCGACACACATTCTTCATAGAAATCGAGAAAAAAATGAAGGAAAACATTCTTGTTTAGTCGGAGGATACGAGGATAAAATTTCTTAAATAGGCAGCATTTGTTTAGAATAATAATCTTATGCAGGTATGAAAAAAGTTGTTAGACTGATTGGAGTGACTCGATGTTTAATTTGTTCAATTATGAAAATGTAGGAATACCAAATGCAATCACACACAATTAAAAAATAGAGAAATTATTTGTATAAAAAGTTTTTGATTGCTAAATTGAATGTTTCTTCAAGTTCTTTAATCAAAACTACAGATATTTAATACTAGAGGTCAGTAAACTTTTTTCTAAGAAACATATATGTGGGTTTGTGATGTTTTGACAGAGAGTCAGAAGACTTGATGCAATAAATATCCTTGAATATAAAAAGTGCATTCATCGATATTACTTATATAAAAAACAGCTTATAAAGTAATAAAAGACATTAATTAATATTATCTCTAAATTTTGAGCTTCTTGTCCTTCTTCATAGCCTAAGAAACATACTGATTCCAAATTACAGAATTTCATTCCCATAATAGGTGATATGTAATCACCTATTACGGGGGATTTATTAAATTTATAATGCCTATGTAGATCTAAATCATTTTAAGGGGTTTCTCATGTATTTTGAGATATATAAAATTATTATTCTCTCAAAAAATTAGGTTTGTATTGAGATACATATTACCTTGTATGTTTATAGACTTTTTCACACACTCTCTGAAACTAACTGAAGTCATGTTGTAAAGAGAGATAACATCACTAAAGTCAGTTTCCTTAAGTGATCATGCTCCGAATTATAAGTCTGCTCGGCATTTCATGTCGAGAGAAAACTGTAACTTAATTTGAATGCTATAATACAACCGCGAATCTTTATTTAAATCAATCATTTTAGGTATTACATTTATTAATTTTAGGCATTATACATATTAATTTTAGGCATAAACTATTAAGAATACAGTATTACAATATTCTTAATAGTCTTCCTGAAAGATAAAACCAGTATTTTAAAATATAATAGCTTGATACAGTTTCTTTTTACTCCAAAAACCTGATTATAACCTGATGGAACTGATTATATTTAGTTATCTGCTTATATTCACTGCATGGTTTCAATATTATTTGGCAAAAAATATAAATTATATGTTCAAGTTATATGAAATTACAATTATAGTACAAGTTATATGAAAATATGTTCCTTTATGCAAAATCATTTTTTTTGGTAGAAAATGTTTAAAAGTTTTTAGAAACAGAGGGAAATTAGTGATATTTTGGAGTTTCGAATAATTTTCTACATTGGACTTTTTGTACGTGATCCTTACATGTTTCATAAAATTTGTTTAAATTTGTTGCAAATAATCCCTTATTTAGATACCTTTGGAATTTGAAAATATTTTTTATGCAATCTTTGTCCTAGTAAAAAATACTCAGCTTAATTGTGTATTAAATTTACAGTTTCAATTACACACTATTTTGAACTAGTTTTCCCTTTCTATACTAAAAAATGTATCTATATATTATATGAATATACTAAATATATTATTAAATTTATTTCTTAAACTGGATAATAGCAAGAAAATCATGATTATACCTGCATATATAAAAATCAAACAGAGACCTGAAGATCTTATTTTTAATCTATATAAATATATTGCTTACCTGCGAAATTTTTGTCAGAGATTGAATTAAAAACGTCTGTATGAAATAGAATGACACTTATACCAAGATGTTAGTCTGTGGCTAATTCAAAAGAAAAGTCATGTTTCATATCTTTAATTTAAACATAGCATTTTTAATTATTTCAAACAGTATTTAATTCTGATTTAAACACGATGCAATTAACATTATGTTTCGTAATTCTTCTTGGTTCAAAAAAGGAGGCAGGTAGTTTATTATCCATCCCTCTTTTAAAATCGTTTTCCTGCATAAATGCTGGGAATAGAGAAAAAAATCTTAGCATCAGATTTTTCCCTATTTCTGCATTCCAACAGCGTAATTTTTTAAAAATAATACTTAACATTCTTTGATTTTTGAAAAAAGAATTCGGTTTTCTTCAACGAAAGTATTTCCCTATTTAACTATTCCCAAATACGTTGCTAATCAAAAATGCATTGGGGGGGGGGGGAAACTAATAATTTATTATTAAAAGAAATTTTAAAGCATTATTCCATTTGTTTTCTACCTTATCTATTCATGAGACCACAATTCGTAGTACAAATTAATTATTATTCGTAGTACAAATTGATTAACTAATTTAGTGATTTTTGACAGAAAATATTCTCAAATTAAAACGGTATCAGGGAATGTAACTTGATGAACAGTAGAATTTAAATCTATTATATCTGAACATCTGAAAACTGAATGCAACAGTACGCATTTGATTCTTTGATAAATTT
>JAPDSC010008864.1:0-11018 GCA_026290005.1 Latrodectus geometricus | reverse complement strand
ACAGTCAGATGCTTTAAAAGGAAATGAAAAGTAAATTAAAAAGATATTATAAATTGTATTGAAATAATGTTAAAACAAAAGCAAGATAAGCATTCTTCTTCTATATATTTTCTAAGATTCTATTATAGTAGGATTGGGAGCCTAAAATTTTTTCCCCACAAATTAGACCTCTCAACCACTCAAAGTTGTAAAATAATTAAATATTCACCACACATAAATATTATCAGGAAACACTTTATATAGATAATGAACTATGTTCACATGCCACAAGAAAGAAAACAAGAAAATTCCCAAGCACTCACTTTAATAAACGTACAACTAGAAGGAAGGCAGGAGCACATCTATCTTCGGTTATTCAATAGTCATTGGAATTGAACTAAAGACCCTTTATGCCGAATGAACAGAAGGTTGTCGTAATTTAAAATATGCAACACAAATTACCTTTAGGTGTGACTCGTATATATAAGGAGTGATAGAATGATGTGTATGAGATAGTATATAGTAGACCGTATCTATACGTTTAAATGATGAAAACCAGGAAATCTCTCAAGTAGTCACCCTGACAGATGTGAATGTATTAGGTAAGCACAACATCTGTCTCCTGTGCTTCAGTAATTACCAGAATAAAGTTCACAATAAAAATAAAGGTCATTACCACTTTAAAATTGGACTTTTTATTACTTTTGTCGTATAACTTTTAGCACTACAGGTTTTTTTTTACACTACAGGTTGAGATGTTATCCAAATGCAAAGACACGGAGAATAGATTTAATGAGAAAAAAATCAAAAGACAAAATATATTATTTGCATTTAAGGAAGATAGTGATCACAAATATAAAAAGATAGAGATACACAAAAATAAATAAATACAATTTAAAATCATATTACTTAACATCCTCTGAATTTAAAAAATACTCATATCCCAAAATTCATAGATACGAATTTAATTATAACCTTTGCGAGTATAATAAAATTATTTACTAGTTATTAATATTTCGCTTGTCAAATATTCGATTTAAGATAAACTATAATTGGTTTTCATTAAACAATAAATATTTTCTGCACATTGTTTGCTAATATTGACAGAATTTTTTTACTACTAATATTAGTTCTTTATTAATATTCATCAGTTTATGTAAAATAATATTTATTTCATCTACGAGAGTAAATTTAACATGAATAAACACATGAACATACATCTATTTAACGCATGTCTTGCATAAAGCAGACTCAAACAACCAAACTACCATGCTTGCTGACTTTAAAAACAAATTAGGCGAAATAGTTCTGGAAATATATGCAATACATCCATTAATGATTTTCTTACTGTACTGAGATATTACAGAAAAATTAGTGTTGGTATTAAATTTAATGGGAAATAAATGTATATAAATTTCAGACATTTTTAGTTTTTTAATAATTTTAAAAGTTAACATATGAGTTACAACAACATAAACAATAAATTTATACAATATTTATTCTAACTAAATCATTCATTTTATGGTACTGTGCCAAAAATACTAAAATGAAACTCACACTTTAATTAAATCGAAAGATCTTAAAATAAATTCATTTTTCATTAAGCTGATTTAATTTTTAGAGATCTACATAACTTTACACGTAAATCATCAGTTTTAGTTTGTGATTTATAATGATAGTTGTGTGTGAAATGTGTAATATACGATGGAAATTTAAACCACAAAATTAGCTGATGAGTTAAAATAAAACTTTTTTTAACTACAAAAGTTGTGATTAAAAACAAAGAACTATTTCTTAAACAAAATCTTTTTCTGTAATACAAGCAGTTCAAACAGGACATATAATAAATAATAGAAATGCTTGTAATAAAATTAAACTTTTGTAAGATATTCAAAGCATAAACTGTCCTTAAAATTCATCGACTTATAGATTAATATTATTGGGGATGATATACTTACTAACTTATATGCACTTCCTACCTATTTTGAAATCTACACTATAATATAATTGTTTTTTTAACCACACTTGCAAGCACCACATCAATAAAACCTCTAAGAAATGTAATTTTTAGACTCGTAAACAACACAGTGTTTTCGCCGAAAATTAACTGAGATATATTATGTCATTTTTAAAAATGGGAATAGATAATTACAACACATCACAGATGTTTACAACATTCAATATTACCAAATGAAAATAAAAAAATTTAATAAATATAAATGCAAAATAAAGTAAGCAGTAATTTAGTTTTACCTGTAACACCAAATATTGTCGCAACGATGACTAGCAAAATAGTAAGGAAGTGCTTAACGCTAGACATTTTCCAATCCAATCTATGAGCAACTGTGATTCAGATGCATGTTAAGGGGACTCTTATATAGTTCATATCACCGTCCATAAGCCATTGTATGAACAAAACAAGATTATAAAATAGTGTTTTATGAATACATTTTTCGAAACCTATTCTATTGTTTATAACTTTATAACAATGGTGTTGTAACAAGCAAAGAAAACTTCTAATCTTTGATATTGGGCAACCAAGTTTCACCATCTTAACAAGACGATTGTTATTGTTCAATGAATCTATGCAAATAAAATTTAATACTGTAAGAATTTGAGAAATATTTATTTTGTATTATTATTTAAGATTCCCACTTAAATTGTGGATTATAAATAGAGATGCAGAGATGCAGTTTGTCTATTTCGTAAAATCAATTTAAATTAATCTTTTTTTGGACAAGTAACCGCAAAGGTCAAATTGATTTCTTTCTTGCTTCGAAAATATTTCTAATTTTATTTGTTAATTTCTTCAAGTTAAGTCCCTCAGTTGCTTAATAAATAAAAACATCTTCTTCTTATCCGGTAGATTCGATATCCAGCTTAACCACAGTATATAGTTCAGAGTTTTATACATTCCATTTTTAATCTTTACATATGATGTAGCTTAGAGTGAATTTTCCATCCTGGATGTCGACCTCATCACTTGACATTGATTCAAAAATGGCATACGGTTGGCTGACTATTTAATTTCTCTTAGCAGAAATAAATAGCGTGAAATATACCACAAGTAATTTTAACTAAACTTTTAAACATTTAATATCCCTCTTAGAAAAATAAGCCGCCCAACCTGATCAGTTGTCATGGCGCCTGACTGCGGATGGGGATCCTGGGTTCGAATCATGATTCGGACATTAATGAACTTTCTCTCTCTTCTGTCTTTTTCCTTTTCTTGTATAAATTGGTTGTGAATGGTTGCCTACCCTATAAACAGGTACCTATGGCATGTGTGTAATGAGGAAGTCAGACTCCACACCAAATTACAGGGGAAAATGGAGTAGCGCACCCCATACAATCAGAATAGCTGCTATAAGACAACAACAACAATAAAAAAATAAAACATTTGAAGCTATGAAATTTAAACTTAAAAGTAAAAATATCTTAAAGATACATTAATTTTATAACGCATAGTAAAAAAACAATTCATTTTAGAAAGTGCTTATGCTTATGTGAACACTGATGTTACACGTAATGCAAAAATATAAAATTTTGAATTAAAAAATAGGAAGTGGCCTATGAATTCTTTGATTTGGTGTTCAATTCAACAGCTCATGGAATCGATTTCCAGCCAGGAAGGCGAAATTTTTAGTGCTTTAGAATCGACTTTAAACTATAAGAGTTTTGTTTCAATTTTTTTTCATGAGCAATCATTCATTGTAGAATAACTAATTAAACGCAGCAATATTTGTTCCTGAAATATCTCAAACTAAAATAGAATTTTATAAGCATTTTGGAACTCAATCATTTATACTGTTTGTGTCGCTTAATATTGTGCTCACTCCCTTAATAATTATGTTAATTTTTTTAAAACAAACAGCACAAAAAGTTTTTGTAAAAATTTAACTCAAATTATTCTATTTCCTAATCAATTTTGGAATTTCTTTCACAAAAAAAAATTTCCGTTGCAAATAAGTTAAAATCAGATTTGTGAATTATATATAATTTTCATTTTTAATAGATACCAATTTAATGTGTATTTAATGTAACAAAATAAAACTTAAATTAAATAATAATAAAAAACCAAACTGTTTTTTGTAACTTAAATTAATCAATTTTAATCGCATTTAATATGATTAAAATTAGGTCAGTACAAATAAAAATATCAATAAAAATATGTATGGGAATGACAAGTACATAGAAAAACCAAGGTAGAAGAAATATATCATTCTTTTTTTTATAAATTTTTAACAATGTACTAGAAATAAGCATTTAAACTACGGACAGCATTTAAATCCATAGATTCCAGAATACAAAATAGAGTACCTGTAGTATACAAGATTAACTTCGTCAGAAATACAAACGTTTGTTGCGAATTCAAAAGAATAAAGTAGTTATATTAACAGACCAATCCAAGAGATTAATTCCACAAAGGGCAGTAGAACCTATTTTCGTGTGATACAACATAAAAAATTATTCTGGTGTTATAATGCCAGCAGCTTTCAAATTACTAAATTTAAAAACACATAATAAATTGCAGTACAGAAATCTCATAGACAGCACAAAAATGAGGCTTGACTATTGATATCTTAATAGTTATAAGAGATTCATTGTGTGAAGAATGAGTAAAAGGAAACTATGTTTTTCTATTATTTTATGAAGTATCAATTTGATTTTTATCAAGGAACTGAAAGAGAGCAACATAAATGTCTGAGTATTGCACAGCATAACTACCTTCTTCGGGTGCTGTAAAGAGTTGGCATCATTCCCATGTCGCAAGGAAGTAAATCCAGAAAACTCTTAAGTACTCTCCATGACAGACGTGCGTGTAGAAGGCAGAAGCGCAACATTCATCTCTGTTATTCAAAAATAGCAGGAATTGTATTCTGGACATGTTATAAGATTGTCAAACTACCACTAGCCCATGAAGAATCCGAAAATATGCTTACTCACACAGTCTCGAATATTTGAATGCCACACTAAATAATTAATAAACTAATAAATAATACTATAAAAAACTGATAAATAATACTGATTTATTAATTAATTGTTTATTAAGAACTAAATTTTAAATTAAACTCAATGGCACGTCAGCGCATTGTGGCCAAGGCCTACAATGCATATATTTGTTTGTTTGTTTTTTTTGTGTGTCCGAGGACACTGCGGTGAATAAGATGTGAGAAGCATAATCTCGGTAATGTAGACAGTTTAAAGCGAAAGCTCCTATATTTAGTTTTCAAGCATGCTTGATATATTCAGTTTTACCAACCCATTGAAGACATGAAAGTCTTAATCGACTATGTCCTTCCTGAGGACAAAACTTATGACTTATGCCTTGAAAGCTCAAAGATCTACCACTACGCCATCTGAGTTCATACTGAAAATAAATAAAGCAATATATAAATCCAGCTGGCCTTGAAATTTGGATTCCTTTTGTCCATGTATTTCCAAATGGTTTCAATCTATGGAAAATCAATAATTCACTCGCTGCAATGACCGTAGTCCGCTTGATTTGATTTAATTGTCATTCAGTGGTTATTTTTTGCACGTGACTGCTAACTAGACATTGAATTGCCATTTGATTTGGATTCAAAATGCCTACGAATACCCAAGTCTGAAGGGGCATTCGAATCCATCAATTTCTGAACCGAAAACCAGGATGCCAATCATTTTACTGCCAGCTTTTCTAACAGCAGGCTAAACAATATTTTTTCAAAAGTAAAATACCATTATTTTGATGTAGGAAAGTGGAGAAAAGGCATCCAATACCTGGCATATTGTTTCTTTACTCTTTTTGTTTTGTATAAATGACAAATTAAAAGATAAAAAAAAACCAAGCTCCTACATGTTTAAGTAAACATAGTTATGTGGTGCAATGTTACACATCGCTTACATTGAAGTAACTTCATAATATTGTTGCACAAGCATGTTTGTCAGTTCCCAGCCTAGTGTTGGGCCCTGACAGTTAAAAGTGACTTCAGTTCAGCGTTAATTACAATTTATTAACTATTTTAACTATAATCAAATTTTTTACTTAAAGTGATCAAATGTGTTTCAAATTAGCCATAAACAACATTCTGACTTGAACTTTGGTGATGACAAAATTTAATTACTGAATAATAAAGTTAATTTTTGGAAGTAAACCCGATTTTCATTTTAATGCAGTATGATTTTCAAAAATATAATTGATGTTTAAAAAGCTTCTACTCTCATTTGAATTCACCTGAACCCATTAAAATGAAGTTTAAAGTTACAAATCGCTTTTGTAACTTTAAATTAGTATAATAACAGTGAAAGAGAACTGGTGGTTAATATTGTTATTGACTCATTATGGAGCTTATAGAAATCAGGTGTTTGATTATTTGATAAAAGAGGAAACTAGTATCTCACAATATCCCTTTTGTACTTGCACGAACAATTTAATACTTGCATTGACTTTCTATACAGAGAAATTAAATTAACATTGACGGGATTCCCCATTTTTACAAGATTTCAAATGACCTCAAAGGACATACAGTTGCAACTCGTCTTTACAATAGTTGCATAGAATCGAAATACTATTCTTAATTATCTATCAAAACAGTTGTTAGAATTAGAAACATACAATAATGTCAGATAACTTTACTGTAATCTATCTATTGCTAATTAAAATAAACTAAGAATCGATACAAATCAAATTGGCTAGTGCTTGATAGTAAAGATTGAAAACTCCTTTCACAGAATGGTTAGCAATCGCATATAAAATCTACTTACTGAGTACTCTGGTTCAGCAGTTACAGATAATCTCACGAAATGTAAGGAGATTTAGGAAAATAATCCATTAAACCTTATTTAAATCTTATAAATCCTAATAAAAATCTCTATTCTTGTTCTTAATTTGTTTTACATCCCGAAGTAATTTTGCTTGATCACACAAATTATATCAACGATAAAATAGAAGGAGATGGTTTCAAACATACGAAGGATTTAAGAGAGAATTGCATGCTTCAACCAACGGCTTTTTCTTCCTATTTACATACCCTTTTTTGAAATAACTATCTTTCAAGCTGTAAATAGCAATAATAAGAAAAAATACAAAAATAACGATTTCAAAAATAATCCCTGCAGTAAATCAATTATTTGAATATATATTTTTAAAAGACTTGAATAATAATGGTTTTGAAAATGTTAATATTTTAAAAAGTAGTTTAAATTTATACTTAATAGAAAGAATAGAATCAACTGAAACCATTTTTCCCCCTTAAATAATCAGTATGACGTTTTCAAACATAATATAAATACTTAATTATAAAAATTTATTATTAATTTTTTTAAAACACCGAGAAGTGCATATGCTTTACTAGACTTTTTAGATATTTCTTGTTCATCCTTTCATAGATATGAGGGTTGGTCATTTTCTGAGACATTAAAGTTGTGTATTGACTTGCTACTAGGAACGAAATGCTTAAAAATTATAAATTCTTTTAAAGATATATGTACACAAAAAAAATGCACAACCATTTCCTAATCTACGTCCAACTTCGATTGCAATTCATCTTCTCTTTAGAGAGCACGGTGCTACCACTGGTTCATAGTAAACCATTAGCATTTTTTTTAATTTCTAATGGCAAGCACCCTTGAGCAAGTAAGTACATTAGCCCATTTGCCGCAACAAGGCCGGAAACTGCAACTCATTTTATCGTTACCCGGTGGGCACCAGTGAATCAAGTCACGGAAGTACGAGTAGTATCGCCCACGCTCCACCACCACAAACCCGTTTATAGGGTGGGCCACATTCATCCATCATCTGAGGAAAGGACAAAAAACACAGAGAGAGATAAAGAGAAAGTACATCCATGCCCAAGCCGGGATTCGAATCCAGGTCCTCCCCATCCGTAGGCAGTTACGCTAACCACTAGCGAGCGGCCCAGAATAAATAGATACTTGAAAAAGAGTTTTTATAAAGGGACAAAAAACGAATTATCAATATTTAAGTGGAATTTAAAATAGTTTATTAGAGTTTAATGTATTTGAAATAAGAAATTAATCTTGGTGACAATTTGATTACAGATGTAAGGTGTAAATGCAAATTTCTGTAATCAGAAAATTTTATATGTCAGTATGGTTTTTATGTGAAACGCCATTGCACACACGCAGAGAGAAATGTTAAATAAAATGTAAAATATCATTCTTCACTTTCCATCTATCATCATATGTTAAAATTAATCTTTTCAAATTAACATGATATTAGAATTTAATTGCTTTAATAAAAATGCTCAGTCTGAACCATTTAGTTTTATGTTTTAAGTGTATTTTTTCATCTAAGCTGTATGTCATCTTAATTTTAAAAACACAACAATTCTTTAATATACTAATGAGTTAAAATATTGTGCAATTAATATTTCAAAATGTGACAAAAATAATTAGAAGAAATATCTCAGTTTATGATATCTAAGAAACATTATGGTGTAGTCATTTGAATATTGAAATCATGCGTACAAATACGTAAGTGCTTACGCATGAGAATGCAATTTAATTTTTTATATTTATCATAATTATTCTTAATTATTTGTATTATAAACCACTATATTTTTAACAATCAATGAAGCTATAACACGCATTCATAATAAATATAATATGTTAAAAATTTGAAAATGTTATAATTTCTGTTATTTAAAATTTTATAGCTTTTATTAAAAAATGATATCATTTCAAGTTTAATATACTTTATTAAGAAAATCCCAGATAATTATAAATATTTAAGCTGTTTACTTTTACAAACAAAATAATAATTTCAATTAAATATTCTAATTTATTTAATTTCTTGAAATATTTGTAATTGTTGTGCTGGCTGATAATTTTTCTGTTTCATCATCTTCATTTCGACCTCTTTTGTCGTTGAGGATGATTTAGTGTCATTCATCAGATCAAATCAAAAGGAATTCAAAAGGTCCAAATTGACCACGCCTTCTTGATTATAGACTGAAAAAGAAATTCAGTAAAACTTAAATTGCAGAAAATAAATTCACACTCACACACTGAAAACTTTACAATATTAAAGTACCTACCATAATTTTATATCATCCTAAAATACCAGTATGAGCTACACAAAAAATACTAACATCATTTTACTAATTATTAGCAGCGGAAGTTATGTAAAAGGAAGAGAAAATGAAGCACTAAAATACTATTGTTCCACTATTGTAAAGTTATATTGTCAAGAATTTCAAGAAAATTTATTTGATATATATTATTCAATTATCGTAGATTAGAAATACTTATAAAAGTTGTCATCAAAAAATCATTCATTTAATAATAAGTAAAGGAAAACAACTTCGTGTTGCCAAATAGAAGAAAACAAAATTAAGGCAAAGTTGTTTACCACAAGTTGAACGGAAAAAAACAATTAAAAGTAAATAAAATTATACCAATTCAACAATGGTGGGCCTAAAAATATTGACTGTTCTGCTACAAAATTAATTTAAAACTCAAAGATACAACACAAACTAAAAATAAATAATTATTTCCGCCCCAGTGATAAATTAATAAACTATAATAAAGTTTTCGAAAATCAATTTTTTTTCTTCCAAGGCCAGTTATATTTATGAATACTTTTTTTTACTTAAGAAATGAATTCAGTGTATGAAAATAATTTTTTATTGAGATTTAAGAGTCTGCTTTGCTTACATAAGGATTTAGATGATTCGATTTTAATGAATATTTTGAATCAAAATATGAATGAAAAAACAATTCATTTATACTCAACGTTTGTGTTTTACAATCTAAGACTAATAAATTTGAGACCAAGAGTTTAATGTGGACACATAAAAATTATCAAAATTTGACGTAGGGAATTAAACCCATGGATGACAAATAGAAAAACAAGAAAACCATTCGGCTGCCAAGAAATATGAAAAAAATTGATTTATCGACAGGAAAATTACTCTTAAATTAATTGTGAATTTTCTAAATTGAAGAAAATTTATTTGATACACATATTATTCGTTATTTGTAAAATAATTTGGCAACTTTCTAAAATATTTTTTGTAATACTTTCAGTTGAATAAATGAGATAGTTTTTAAAAAAAACAACTTCTGTATCAGTGAGATTCCTCCTTCAAACAATGATTGCTCCACAGTGGAGTATTTAAAACCAAAACACATTCCAAAAGAAATTTAAAAAAAGCATTCTTGTTAGTAAGCAATCACGTGCTTGTCAAGAAGTACAGATTATTTACAGAATATCTAAAGCATTTTGATGTTTAAAAAATGCAATGTATTAAAATGAATGATGTTAATGGTTAAATATATTTAAAGCTGTTATTTTCATTGTTAAAGAGTTTCCCGTGTGTACACCCTTCATTACATGAAAAATATCAAGGCAAGTTGATTTAAATCATGTACAAGCAAATATGTCCACTATAGAGATTAAAATCCAGTCATTTAGATCACACTGTTCGGCATTTTCTTTTGTATAAAAATGTGTTTTATAAATTATCAAAAGAAAAAATTCTGCGTTGTTTTCGGAAGCGATCTAGGTGCCTATGAAATAGAATACAGCTCCATTTTTTCAAAATCTTTCAACATTTATGGTGAAAAAGTACTTAAACAAGAAAAATACTAAATTACTATAAATAACAAAATAAATTATGTTTGTAAAATAAAAGCTTTTCAAATGTGATATATAGAAAGAAATGTTCTTTGAAAACTTTCATACTTTCAAAAAACATTATCTATATTAGGAATAATAAAGACCATGTAAAAGTTAGCTAATATATTCATAATTTAATACATTATTAAATATATAAGTTATTTAGTGTTAATGATGTATTACATTTAAATAATCAATAATAATACAACTTTACCTATAAGGCACACTTGTTTATTTCAAAAAAAGTAATTAAATTTATTATCATTATATCATTACATTATATAGTAAAAAAAATTTCGTTACTTGAAATTATCATTATATTATAACATTTTCTGAAACAATACTCACAATCTCCATAAGAGTCACCGCCACCTCCCCCATTACCGCAACATTGACTACAACAGTCAGATGCTTT
>JAPDSC010008858.1:0-13283 GCA_026290005.1 Latrodectus geometricus | reverse complement strand
TACTATTTTGCAATGGATTTAATCCGCTACAGCTTTTGGTAAGCTATCTCTTAAATATTATTAGAAATAAAATATTTAATAGGAAAAAGCAATTCTAATAATCTTAAATTTCAAAATAGTTATAATAATGTTTTTTAGCTCTACAATAATTTCTAATTCGACAAGGTTTAATTTGGTTTGTTTGCCACCCAGCAACAATTTTGGCATATAAGGACCAATTAAATTGGAACCTTCAATTTAAAATTGATTCCAAAGAGGTACAAACATTCAAGCTATTGAGGAGAAGGGGGGAATTGAACCAACAAACCATTGAATCAGTTTCCTTATTTGCTTAATTAAAGGGACTCACTGTTTTAAAGTGAATTAAAAAGCACTACAAACAAACATACATGACAGGAGCCAAATTCACAACTGTTGAAGGCTAGAAATCTTATTAATTAGTTTTTACCACAGTATCAAATTAGTGATTATTAAATTGCATTCATAAAAACAATTTGTATAAAAAAATTTCTGATAATGAGTATGTGAAAGTGAGGTATAAAATTTCAATCAGTCTGAAAATGAGCAAAGAAAATAAAATATTTAACACATTAGATTAAATAATAAAGTCATATTTAATTAATTTTCAAATGCCCAAATTGTACAAACTATTAAATGATCAAAAGATTTATTTAAAATAAGATTTTACAGCTCATATTTCAATAAAACAATCAAGTTAGCAAAAATGATCAATGAATTTGGCATACATTAGCAGACAATATATAATTTCAAAAATCTGAAAAATGAAAATTTAATCATAAACTGATTTTATTAATTTAACATAATTCTTTACTAACAATTAATATGCTATTTTTATTAAACAATTTGTTATTATATTTAAAAACAAAATTGTTTCTTTATTATAATTATTTCAATATTATTATTGCTAATTTTGAAATAATAGTAATGAATAAATAGATTAAGCATTTATGTAAAAAATTTGCCATTTACAATTTTCATACCAAATGCTTTTGAAAGAATGTTTGGTGGTTTTCCTAATTTAATTACCAAAATAATGGTTTGATAATTATTTTAAATAAAGTAAAAAGTAAAATAAAGTTCAAGATCCTAAACACAATTTCAATTTATCAAACTCAACATAATACATTATAATTTTAATAACAACCATTTAGCAAAAAAATTTGTTTTAAACATGAAAATATCTAAAATATGGAACAAAGTGGTTGAAAGTAGTTTAAATTTGGTGGCTGGCAATAATTTTGCAATACACCAAGCCTACTGATTTATCAAAGTACCAAATTATTAAATCAACCAAATATTTCGATTAACATATAAGAATATAATAAATAACATGATTACCTGCTTTATTTCAGTAATACTTTAAATTGAAACTTACTGTCATCAATAATCCAATCATCTTCTTGTCTTTCTTGGACTATGCGAGAAAATTCTTTTTCAGAGACTTCTTCATATACTTTTGATTCTTCAACAATCTATAAATAAGAATTGAAATAAATATATAATAAGCCTGTCTATCAGTTATTTCAGTAAAAAGCAAATGTCAAAAACATGTAATTTTGAAAATCATTATTTAACTAACACTAACCTCGTATTTATGTTTGGTGCCTTTCAATGATTTCAATCTCTCTAATGCAGCAAAACGTCCATATTTATCTGGTTTTGATCGCCTTGAACGTCCTGTTGCTTCACCTAAATTAGATACATAATTTATTTTTAAAAATTCAAAATAACTAATAAAAGTAATAAAAGGTTTCCTAAAAGGGTACAATATTTTTGCTTGCAACCATTTCTAAAAGGAATAGAAATCATTGCAAGCAAAAATATTGTACCCTTTTCTATTAACATGATTATACTGAATTGTGAAATCAAAGAACTTAAAATTTGAATCATAATGACTAATTTTTCAACAAAGAAAAAATATCGCAAATGGTTTAAATCTAGATCTATAATCACACTTTTGCACACAAACAATATTTGGATTAGGAAAGTTGAAAGGGATTCCATAGTACTACAACCAACGATCTAAGATGTGTTTAATTTGTATGTCACTCAATTGCCGTTTTTACACACAAGGGCTGATTAGACTGAGACATGTTGCTTAAAATGGATTCAAAATCATTACATTCAAGTCTAAGATAGGATTTAAACACAGGAGTAATTGAACTTTCAGATAAAGCACCTCATCATTCAAAATTGAAGGCTGTATGGGAGGGGGGGGGGGGGTTCATTGAAATCATACAATTTAGGTAAGTAAGAAAATTGAAACTATGCCAAATCTACACTAAATCATAAGATCATACCAAAATATCTTATATAATGCAAATTGGCAGGGGTCAATAATTAGGCAACAAATTAATAACATTGGCCTTACAATATTTGTTTTTAATCAACCATGCACTGGCATACTTTTAAAAAAGCATCTTATGTAATACTAGCAGCCAGAAACCAACTGTCAAGCAATAAGTTAAAATCAACATTGTGAATAGAATCTAATTTTAAAATACTTGGTTTTCATTTAATTAAGCAGTGGTACACATTCTTAAAAAACATGTAAAGTTTCAAGACAGGAATCAATCTCTAGGCAGATAACTGAATATAGCACTAAAAATGAATATCAATTTTTTTTTACAACCAATTATGATGAAATATACACTTTAAAAGATCTAGTAAAACATTTAAAATATATTGTAAGGCAATTCAGGATTCGAATCAATAAAACAATCACAAGACTTTTATTCGTAGCAAATTCAATAGGTTACAGGAAATTCCAGCAGTAGAAATCATAATGACACAGCTCCAAATCAGCTAATACAGCAGGACACAGCTTCCAAACACAGAAGTATTGAATATCTCAGACAGACAACAGCTTTTATGCACTAGACTAACATTCAAAACTCATCATCTTCACTAACTCCTTCTATGTCAGGTAGGGATATTTATATTTGATTTGGAGGAAAAATCTCAAAGTTTTTAGGTTATCTCACTTAATATTGGTCCTAGAGCTTCAGTAATGGATTTTCCCAAAAGTATCAATTTCTCGCCAAGTTATCAAGAATATCATAAAGGTCGCCAAGAATCTCATCATGCCTTTAGAAATGCCATTTTTAACATAGAATACACATAAATTGCATACTTTTTGCCAAAAATCAGAGTTCCAATTTGTCTGAGATATTTTAAAACAACTAGAAATAATGTTTATGAATTTATAACAATATAAATATATTGGATAAAGCTCAATCAATAAGCAAAAGCGTTAAATGAATAATGTGATTAACACCATTCTAATAACTTATAATTAATAAGCACAAAACATTTTATAATTCTTTCTTAATATAAAAGTTAACAAGTAAGGCATTTAGCACATAAACACAATTGTTCAACTCACCAATAGAAACTGAATGTTACGGCACTTCTATCAAAATTTATTTGCCTTATGCTTCAATTTTAAAAATATCATTTTTAATACCATTATCTTGAAAACTTAAGTTTTCCCAACTTTAAATTCAAACTTATAAATATTGATCTTAAATATTTTTAACTTCAAATTAAATAAATTAAAAATAAAATTTCCAACAACTTTAAACAAAGAAAGTACAATTTTCTTTGAAACAATAATATTGATAATTGTTTTAAAAGCAATTAATGAAACATGATGTATTAGTATTATGTTAATATTAACACTAATGAATCCTACCCCATGAGATGTAAGGTTGTCAGAATATTTATCAACTTTCATGCATATATAAAGTTATCAGAGTTAGTTTGCTTGTCGTCATGTAATCAACTTTTTTGTTTCATGAAAACCCCAGCGATAAAGATAAATTTTTCCTACTGCTTATTTTTGTTCCAGTGATAACGATAAAAAATGCATTACATTTTTCTAATGAATATTCCAGTAATATGTAATTTTTTTTAAACATTTTTATGGTTCATAAAAACAAATTTTTGATCCTTAGTATTCCAAAATGCATATCCTTTTCTGGCAGGTCTTAAAGTTTTTATTTGCATCATTGTAATGGTGAAAACATTCTACTTAATCTCATCACTAGAATTTGTTTGATTTCAATAAACTTTCAAAACTAATCACTTTAAGTTTAATATTTGCATTCTCAATTTTTTCAACATATAAATCAACTGCTTGAACAGGAGAATTAGCACTTATGCAAGAGACATTTATATTTTAAACTAATAAAAAAATAACAAGCAATCAAGAAAATTTAATCTTTTTCCTTCTGTTTATAAAAATTTTTTTACAAAAATTATTATAGGAATGAGTTCAGTTTGTTACTCAACAATCATTTTTTTTACACAAGATTATATTAAATGGGATCTATGATTTAAAGTGGGCTTCAAATCACTTTAAATATCCAAACATGAGGTGGAAATTCAAAAACAAACATTTAGTGATATTTCACTGTGTCTCTATTGGAATATCTTTGTTCACATAAAAACAAAAGAATCGGATATAAAATGAAATATTAAGTGAATAATTAAATAAGCACATTGAATATCATGGATTTTTATAATTTTAAAGAGTTTTGAAAGCAGGAAAGTTGGTTCTAATAATTAAATTTAGAATATGCAAAAATATAAAGAAAATTCGCTTGAAAAATGTGAAGTAACTCAAAAAATCATTTCATAAAATTAAAAAGATAAAATAAATTAATTTAAAAATTCAAAAACATTTTTAAAAAATAAAAAAAGACTTTAGAAAAATAAAGCTTTTATTTTAGTGTAAGAAATAGCATATTCATTTTAGGTAAATTATATCAAAAACCGTATAAGCATTCTGAATGATGACTGATTACTTAATTTAATATGAATCAAAATATATGTATTATATGTATCAAAATATATGTAATAATAATTCGAATCTCGAAACAAATACAGCTTCAATTAAACTTTTATCCTACAATAAAGACCCTTGGTATTTTAAAGTTATTTCCAAATAAATTGTTTCCCCCAGCTAAATACGATGATAAATATAGTAAACACATGTGTATAAACATATTGATATAGAATTATTATACATTTATATAGAATTATAAGAAAAATATAAACCTGAAGCATCAGCATCCATTTTTAAGGGATCACTAATAAGGAATAAACCTGAATCAAAATTGTCTGATTAATAATTTTGTAGTTAAATGTGACTAGAGTGTATACGCGGAATTATACCATACAATTACAATCTATTGCAAAAATTTGGCGCCAGCGCGAAACTTATCATTGCCAATTTATAAAAATTAAATATTAGGTTTTAGAATTCCTAGAAAATTATTCTACACGACCTAAGAAATGGCTGTAATAATACGTTATAAGAGCGTATTATTTACAGCCATTTCCTTTTCATAGTTTTAATTTCTATCACATTAATAAATTATTTACTGGGAAAGCAAATAGAAATTTGTGTTTAATCATAGTCGGTAATTCGAAGGTCAACTATAGCTGAAAACAACTAAACACAAATCTGCAGATATGTTCAACCCAAAACAAAGTGTCAGTGTGACGTCTGCTCCGGGTTCAAATATCTGTAATTAATGAAATGATAAAAGAATCTGAAAACCAATATTTATTATAGTAGAAAAGATAATATGCTCACCTTTATTTCTCTTCGATTGAACTCTTGGCGAAGCATTATTAATCTTTCAAGGTAAATTTTTTAATCTCTATGAAAAATTTTCCCATGTATATTACTATATTTAAAATAAAATTTTGTCTTCTATAAAAATTTCGGAAATAGAGCATCTTGTTAATATAAGTGTTCTGTTATTATAAATTATACCTCTTATTCTAGATGAAGCACTAATATTTCTTATGTTGTCTCTATAAATAATTGCTTAAAGTCATTCGATGTGATACTAATGCTCGAAAAATGTCATTAGTTATCAAACAACTAAGATGAAAAATTTTCCAAAATGGACAAAATATATTTTTGATCAAATTTATTGGGTAAATAACGGAAAATGTGTTCTGTTTCAAAATGTTCCCTTTTTATTATTTTATGTATTTATTTATGTATCCAACATTTATGGATAAATTAGTTAGGTCCAAGAGCTTATCACACTGAATTTTTTAAAATTAATGTTAAATGAAGAAATCTACGTAAAGTACTTGACAGTTTGAATATTATCTTTTACCAGAACATTCTGTACAAAATGGTATTTTGCACTTGTATGTTAAAATCATATTAATATTTGCTTTTAAAAAATATATACTAAATCTATTAAAAATTTTTAAAGTAGTTTTTTTTTCTCTTGTTACAATATAATTTGCATCTAAAAATCAGTTGATAATGTATTTCATGTTTTTTTATTTATTTTGAATTAAATTTTCAATGCTTATGAAACACAATGAAGCAGTTATAAATTTCTTATTTTTTTCCGTATATGTAAATTGTAAAAGCTCATTCATCATCTTGTGATTTTAAGAGCTTATTTATTATCTCACAATTTTAAGCGTGCATTCATCAAATTTAATTTATAAAACTAATAATAATATTCAAAATCCATTCATCTGTTATGATTTTCTTAGCTTTTTAATTGTAATTTATGTGAAAACTGTTTTAAAATAAAAGTCATATTTTTATTTAAATTTTGAATTGCATTGGGCTGTTTTACATATAAATGAGGCAATCATGTTACTTAAAATAATAAAAGATATCTTAAATTCCCTCGTGCAAATTAGATAGAAGATAAAATTCATCAAATCATTAATAAAAGTGGTTACAACAAAAAACAACAAATCTTTATTATTAAGAAAACCTTCATTATACTTCTTTATTATTTAAATTAATATAATCGAGAGAGAAAGGGGTGTTTTAAAATTCTCTGTTAAATTGAACTATTTCTTGTTCAAATTTGTGCATTCTATTTAATACAATCAATATTGGTAAACTTCAGTATTAATAAATTTAATACTTTTGCTTATTTCTATTTAATCAATTTAATTGTTCTTATACCTCACTAGTAATTATGTGTGATATATATAAATATTTACCCTTTTAATAATGAAAATTCTGTTCTTTATTTATTTATACCTATACATGTATTCCACATGCATTATGTTGAAAATAATACAAATGATGGATATCAGGAAAGGTAAATGATTATTCTTATTGAATATATTTCTGTAATGAAACACCCTTACATATTCTTTGTGAGCATAAAAATTCTTTTTATGAATTGGGGTGTTTAATTCAGCCATAAGAGATGCAGAACATACCTGTTAAATCTTAATTTGAATTTGACTTTTGCTCTGTTTTGTTTATGTTTTACATATAATAAATATGATCAATATATCATTATAATTTTAAATAATAGATATCACATCTTAAAATATCAATATATAAAAGTATATTATTTTAAATATATACAAAAATTAGATATGTCTTAATTCTTAAAAATGTGCATATTTAGATTGAATTGAAACAAGTGTACTCTATAAAATTGTCAAAATTAAATCAAACTCCTACATTTATGTATGCTTCAATAAATCATTTCTATGAATGATTATTCAAGAATGTTCTCATCATAAAATTTTATTTTTGAATAAAAATTCACTCTTTGAAACTTCTTTTGGCCTATCTGTAGATTAATTAGATGTTTTTTAGATTCTACTGCAATCATTTTATAGTATAATTTTGAAGTCATTTTGAAAATGATTGTATTGCTGCAATCCTTTTTCTCAATTTTGTATTGATTTTCTATTTTATTTTCACTGGGCAGAAATTTTACAACTATATACCGTTTAATATGTTTCTTTTAATGCAAATGATTACAACATAATAGAAATAAATTCGTAACGTAAAAAAAAAAAAAAAAAAAAAAGAAAGAAAATATTTTTGTCTATTTTTCTTGTTTTTGTTACACTTTATTCAATTTGTAACTTATGGAAAAATAGATAAAACACAAAAAATAATTCAAATTTAATTCTCTGTTTGGTCTTATTCTCCTGCTCCCTTCATATCATCTGTTTGTAAATGGATATGACAATAAAATCTAAAAAAAGTTAGAGCTTTTACTTTTTTTTTTTTTTTTTTTTTTTTTTTTTTTTTTTTTTGTCAGGGCCCAAATATAAAATTCCTTTTTTCCTTTATATTTTTACATGGTACAATATTTTTTGTATTTCCATAAAATTTCTGTAGACTGTCGTCCTTTATAGACTAATATCTTTAAACATAGTATAAATTGAAATAAAGGGAGTTTGTAAAATTAGTCTTCTTTTGAATATACATTACAATTTCTGTTATGTTTTTTATTCGCTAAACTATGCTATGTTACCTTCCACACAAAAATGTTTGAATGCTTTTCATAGAAAATTATTAAAACATCAGTTTTCTTTTCATTAATATGGTTTTTTGACTATTAATACCTGAAACTAAAAAGGAAATACAGAATTTTTGCTTTTATAAACATTTTTATTTTCTGCTATGAATCAAAAATTCCATTGTTTGGACTTGAATTTCTCTTTTGTATTGTTTTCTCAAAAATTTTCTGTAAGTTTTGCTTAACAGAGGCATATAAAAAGTTATAGATTTGATATTTTTAACTGCAAAATTTCTCTATTAAAAAATGTGAAGCAGTCAGTATAAAAGATATCATAATAAGCAATTTCATGTGAAAGCAAAGTCTTAATGTTTCTCAAGATTATTCCTTTGTTCTTTATAATATTTTAATACCCTTAAAAAGTTAAAAATTTTATCATTCCTATGATTCAAAATGTATAGAATTGACAAATCGTATTCAGAATATTATAATTGCATAACACAAATCTGTAGTAACAAATAATTTTTTATCTTTAAATGTCTAGAAAAATTAATTTTTCTTTGATTTTCTTTTCTGGAAATATATCTAAAAAAATCCTTTATATTTTTAGTTATCTAATATGACTAAATTATACTAATAACTACAATGTACTTAAGTATAGAAAATAAGTTACATTGTTTCAAAAATGCATTGTTTTTTGTCATGATATTACTCTGCTGATTAGATTTTCTGTATTTGTTCAAACAATTACAAGCATTTTTAACAAATTCCAAAATTGAATTATGCAAAATAATAGTGTGATTCATTTCAGCTTTATCTTTTCTTTCCCATATAATTTTAAAATATCCAATTTTTTTTTTTTAATATTTCTCTTCAATTTTTTTGTCTGTATTATATAATTTTTCTTACCATATAGTAGCTTTGTAGTTACAGATTACATTTTATTATTTCTTTTCTTCATGTTATGAATAATTCAGTGTATTTTGCATATATGTTTTGTTATGTATTGTACCATTTTTTTTATTTATTATTTATTTATTTATTTTATTTATTTTTATTTTATTTTATTTTATTTTTTTTTTTTTTGTTATAAACCAAATTTTTCTGTGTTTTTATTTAAATGGTTTTTCTTATTTTCACTTGTTAGCAAAAAATAAATATTTGTGGTGTCCTACATAATAATACACATAAATATAGCATTTTTTTAATAGTATGTCATTTGGCATTTTATTAAAAAATTCTTAATTTTAAAATGTAGGTCTTGAAAATTTTAATTTCACATTAAATAAAAAAAAATAAAAAAAAATTCCTTAGAATGATCTAGTTGAAATTAATGAATCACTATGTTGGTTTTAACTCAAGATCTTTATTAATATATACAGAGGGGCATTTGGAAAACTAAACTATTAGCATAAAATTGTCATTGCAAATCACATGACAAGAATGCAGCTTGTCATCTAATATTCAAAGAGAGATACTTCAAGTGGAAAGATATTAACTTATAAATGACTAATATGGATTTTTTTTTAGTGAGTTATTCATTTTATGCAGAGAGTGGATTTCAAAAAATATTTTCAAAAAGCTTCCAAATATTTGATTAAACTATGAAATTCATATTAGCTTAGAACAAATAATTATTAACTATTAACTTAGCAAAAAGTAATATTTTGAAAACTGTTAATGAACAATTTGGCTCTAGTTGTTCAGACTGGCATCCCAAAATGTATTTATAATTACAGAATTTATCCATGAAGGTTTCATTTTTTTATAGTTTTATGTGATGATTTTAATTTTGTCTAATACAAAGAGGGAATTTATTATAATTATAAATCAATTTTAATATCAGTGACAAATTGGTTTAAAAGTATACCGTGCAATATTTCATGGCCTTTAACATTTCATGTCTGGGTCCTTAAACTGTGATGAGAAAAAATCAAATAATTTATGTAAAATACTTGACTCTGTTCTAAAAGAATTTTGTATTTCCTTAAAAAAATTAAATAAATCATTCAAATTATTTGTTAGATTTTGAAATTGTATTAAATATTTTGATCACATTAAATGTTGAATCAATCTTTTTATTTTAATTAACTGTTAATTGAATTAAGTTATTGTTATGAAATATAGTTAATTTACTAATGTTTCATGACGCTGGCTTTGTCAAATGGGACTTTTCTGCGAACAACAATTTGCTAGAGAATTTGTAATTGATTGTGGCTAAGCATATCACACACAGAAAGATAGAAAGTATTAGCTATAAAAAAAATTGACAAAAAACCTATTTAATACTGCTGCTTAGGCAAGAAGTTTTGTTTTAGAACTATTTGTTGAATGTTAAATTCTGGCTTTAGCTCAATAATCGGGTATGACTCCTATTCGATTGTTCTAGTGATTCGGATATGAATACTCCTCATCAGTATACAGAATTGACATAGTTCCATTATGCTTTATGTGAGGTCCAACTATCGCCATTCCCCTGTAAAACATTCACCAAATATGTGAGAGCGTTTGAGAATGAAAAACATTCACAATGCAGATAACGTTTCCCAAGAATTTTCTATTGGATTTAGGTCGAATGATTCGCCAGCTCTCACTGAATATTCGTCGACAGTGATAGCGTTATTAGGAACGCATTATCTTCCATTGAAATGAAAGCAATGCAACTCACACTCTTACTGTGGAATCTGAATCATTTCCAGATATCATGCAACTATCATAGAACTCCGTCTGTACATATGCAGGCAGGTGTGATATCTCATTGAAGTCCCTAGTTAGGCCATGTTTCTGTTTCAAAATGCGTAGTGTTCAGGGAAAGATTGCGTATGTCTAATGTTGTCTTGTACATACTTGCCATCGGATCCCAAGACAAATCTCTACTCGCTTATACTCATAAATTCGCGGAATCAGATATAGTTCAATGGACATCTCTTTAATCTTGTCATCATTGATGAACAGATAGAGAAACACAAATTCGTTATATCCGGACATACTGTTTATTATTGTGTAGTTTTCTTCGAGCAGTAATGAGGTGGTTAACCATTGCACAGAAGTCATATGTTAACGTCGTTTTCCGATTCCATTTGGTTGCAATAGCAATAAATCGATCTTCTTTCGGAATTGTAAACCTTGATAATTGTTTGAAATTTTTTTTCATATTGTTTCCTAATAGTAAAATAATGCGCTTTGATGTACGGTGAAGAATTATTTAAAATGTGTTATTCATTAGTTAAATGCATTTGACTGTACACACTTGCAGAATTTTCCATTCGTTTTTTGGAAACCATAGAAAAACAATTTGTGTTGATTACAAATCGTCACATCTAAGTTCTAAATACCATTTGTCTGCGCATACCTGTTAATCCATAAATTGTAAGAATCGTCAAATTAGCTATGAATATAAAAAATGAAAGTAAAACTGCTAATAATTCCCACATACATTTGCAATCCTGCTGCATATTGCTGGATTTTTTACGGCTGGTTTTCTTGAAAATTTCAGTCACAAAACTTGTGTATTGACTTATATTTGCGTGCTTTCTTCAACCTTTGAATTGAATTTCACCTCCTAGAATTCAGAATGTCTTCCGAAAATTGATAATAAAATAAATAATAATAAAAAAAAATAGTGTTCAATGTAAAAGGGCAATTTTTTTATAAAAATAAATATCATGAATTTAAATTTGAAAATTTTCCTAAAAATTAAGTCTGTCAGAAATTAATAAATTTATTATATATTTTTCTTAATCTTTTAAGAAAAAATAGAACATTTGTTGCTTTATTTCTTTTTCTTAATGTTTTCATTCTAGAAATACTCATTTACAAATACTTAAACAATGTTTTCGCTGTTGTGACTTTAAAGGTGAGATGTCACATTATGAATTCACCAAAGTATAGTTTGAGAAAGAATTTCCGATCTAATATCCAACTAATCTTAAAAAAATTTGAAAAATTTCTAACTTTCAGTTATTATTTTTAATTATTTTTTTTCCAAAAATATGGCTGATAATTCTTTAAATAACAATAACGCTTTTGCTTCTAATTCTGCAATTCGGTAATTCGATTCCTGCTGAGCTTGTATATAACGTAGGTCACAGTTGAGAGAAAAAATCAATCTTGCTCAAAAATGTTTATGAAACGATAAACAAAATTAAAAGATTCATTCTTCTAACTAAAAGAACATTCTTGCGATAGGTATTTATTTTTAACTTCTTTTGAAACTACTGAATCTTAAAAGTATTTAATGTCCAAATAAAATGTGTCACAATTCTTTAGTTTTAAATGTATGCCAATGCTCTTTTCATAAATAATGTAGTTTATGTTGAAATGTTAATTTTTCTGCTCATAATCTTGGATAATAAAATTATAATTAGAGTTAATTGGGATTCAGTGATTTTGAAATTTAAAAATTTCTTTTTATTTTAACTTTTTTCTTTGCTCTGAGATGTAAAAAAAATTTCTTCTATTATTTCGCAATTAATACGTAAATGCTTTGCCAGAAATAGCCATTGAATCTGCTGATTTCACTCGCGATGTTTCATTAAGAATGAACTGCCGCCAAAAGTTGCAGAATTGGCAATGAATGTTATAAGTTTTCTTTCACTCGTGGAAATGTACGATTCCAGAAAGTAAAACTAACATAAGACGTCTGGAAGAAGTCTAGATGTCTAGCTAGACTTACTTTCATCTGGCTTCACGTTTCTAGATTTTGATGTAGGTTTCCATGATAACTTTTTTCAAAATTATATTACTGAAAAAGTGAATATTGCAAAAGTATAAATGTGAATTTTCGATCTATCGTATTTTTTCCTGATTAAAACGTCTCATATTTAAAATAAATTAATTCCTAAAATATTCAAAGCTTTCTCTTAATAACTTTTTAATATTTACGAATTTTTTAATATTAATTTAATATTTATGAATGTAAATGATTATGACATTTAACTCATATTTAGACATTGGTGCTAAAAGATAATACTTTAAAATTTTTTGAAAGATATG
>JAPDSC010008853.1:229799-267919 GCA_026290005.1 Latrodectus geometricus | reverse complement strand
AAATTAGTTCAATTCAAAATATAGATATTTATTTAATATTCACGCAGAATTTTTCAATAATTGGTTTGTTAAATATGTTATAAACCATGCATTTATCAAAAGCTTATCACAAATTATAGAATATGTTATTATTATGAAAGTTTCAGAGCCTTTACTTAAAAATATAAAAAAAAGAATGCTTAATGTTGCATTTATTAATAACCATGCATAATTTAAAAATTATGTCAAATAAAAAACAAATATATGTAATATAAGAGTACATAAATATAGTAATATAAAATATAGTTAATATAAGAGTACGAACTTCAAGATCCTGTAATTATTTAAAAAAGAATCAAAGAAACTTTACAGTCTTATATAAATATGAAAATAAATTGTAAATTTAATTGACTTGATGTATTTTAATTTCATTTAAATAAAAACATTTTCTAAGATATCGAAGTTTTGTGAACGAAATATTTTTTATAGCTTCATAGATCATCAGACTTCATTTTCCTTACAAAAGAATTTTGAGAAATTTTACAAAGATTTTGCTAAATAAGTTCTGCATATTTTGTAGCTCTATAATACTGCTGGTTGCTATATAATCATAAAGAGATACCCAAAGGTGAAAATAGAGGCTATTGTAAGTTAAATGTTCGTTAATGATATTGAATAATGTTTTTCGATGAATGATTTTGATGGATCACATAATAATTTGTTATTTAGTAATAAAAATATTTTTTGCCATTCTCAAATAAAAGATTCGGTAAAGATTAAAATAAAAAAAAAGCAAAAATACTTGGACCTATGATGCTTTAGCATAAAATTTGATATTGAAAAAAAAAAAATCAAACAATATTTTCGTCACCTAATTCTTTATTTTTGCTTATTTTAACGATTCATTTTATGATTATCTGTTTAACAAAGGTAAAATTCAATCAATTGCTCTTTCATATCTGTTTCACATTCTTTATTCTTAGATTAAAAGGCTTAAAATTCTAAAATTAATTCTAAGACATTTATTTCTTTGAAATATTCTTACATTATAAATTATATTTCCACAGAATAAAAAATAATTTTCCTTCATTATTCCTGACGCTAAAAATTTTTAATGTGCCAAAAATGAAAAAATTAAATTTTATGTGAATTAATTTGTTTTTAGATTCATTTGTCGTTTAATCCAATTTTTAAGCAATTGCTTTCGAATTTATAACTTATTAAATCTACCAAAACTTCAGCAGTATAAATTAAATAAAAAGTTTACTAACATTTTAAAAATTTCTAATATTAAAGCCTAATGCCAAAATAAATAACTTTTTCGATAAGTAATTTAACGAGCATATCTGAATAATTATTTTCAATATTCCACAATCAATTGAAATATATTTCACTTACAATGTTCAATGTTAATAAATAATTTACTAATAATATAATAAATAATAATTATAGTGAATATTTAAAAATTTAGTATAATATAGGATTATAATAATTACATTAGGAGGAATTAAGCAATCTTTTTATACATAATTTCTAATCATCAATAATTAACACTCAAAATCTATTTAAATCAAGTTTAAAAAATGTTTAAATTTTCAGAGATTTTCTGACTTTGTATTTATATATTTCCATCTTCATTCTATCTTTTATGGTTATTAAATATAATAAATTTCCATACAATGCAATGTAGAATAATCAATAAACTTTAAATGCTAAATTTGTTTGGAGTGCTGGTATGTTTAAAAGACCCCAAAAAAGGGAACTGAATTACAATATATGTGTGTATTTTTTATACACATATATATGCTGATGTAACTTATATACATATACATACTGATGTATACCATACATAAAAATATGTGATAGTTATTGATTGTAGATTTTATCTGCTTACTAGAACATCAGTATGGTTTCTATTCTTCTTCAAAATCTTTTTTTGTTCCTTTTACGGTTCATTGTACGTATTATCACTCTCACAACATATATATTTTGCTGTTAATCCTCCAATGACTTGAGGGTGTTAAGAAAGTGGGATGGGTTTTGTGAGAATAAAAAGCTGTCGATTGGAGGAGGAGTTCTTACATCTTACAGTTTTCGCCTTTCGAAGGCGGAGTTAGTTATAGGAATTTTTTCTTTGAAAAAAATATCACTGAATTACTGCACAATGAACGAAAATAAAACGATAGAAATATTTTTTTTAAGGTAAAATTTATATTGTACTAATATTTACATTATATCATACTAAGTTTAGGTAAGAAACTTTTTATCTTAAAAATTATTTACTATACCAATTCTACGATTTCATCAATTGACTTTTTTTATTATGAAGCAACAAGTTAGATTTTTTTTATTATTATTTTCAGCCATAAATTTCTCAAAATTTTAAAGTTAATAAAATTATTTTTATAAATTAATGGCTTGAGTTTCATAATAATTATATAACTGATAAAAATAAGAAATCATGTGTATAGAGAAATTGAGATAAAAAAGAAATCTCTTCTTTTTTCTCTTTTACTTTAAAACTAATGAATTTCAAATTTATTGCTATGCATTTAAATTAATAGTAATAGATGCAATATATATTTTACAAACTTTATTTCATTTGATACAAAGTTTAGAGTCATAAAGTTAAGCACAACTACATCTCGATAACCAAACGATTAAATTAAAAACTAAACTAGATTTTTTAAAAATATATGGCAGAAAATATTTATTTATATACTGTTTTCCCAAAATTTTTGCGTAAAATTGATGATCATCTAAAATTTCTGTCTTATGATCATCTAAATACATCTGTCTTTTGGGTAGTTTTTCTTGAAAACATTGTTTAAATCCTGCTGTTTAATGTAAAATGATAGAATAATTTGTTGTGATCTTTATTGTTTTGAACCAGAGTAGTAGAAGAATTTTAATTGGGTGTAATTTTATAAAAAAAATTATTTGAAAGAGAATATATTTGAAAGAGAATCTGCGACTTGCTAGACTCCAATTTTTATCTTAGCTTTATATGATCTTAGTTTTTCGTGTTTGATTTTGGGCTGTATATCGATATAATTCCATGTATTTGAAGTTAAATCGATATAATTCGTATTTCCGCAACACTAATACCTTTATCTTTTTTTTTTTTTTTTCCTTCTTTTGTTTCTGGTATATAATTCATTTTTTGGTTTAACACTTTTACTTGAAATTATCTGAACTTCTTATTTATTATTTTAAAAAAACTGAGTATTATTAAGGGTACCTTTATGTGTTATCAAAATTTTCTTTATAAGAGTTTTACCGAAAAATTTCATTGTATATTGATGAAATTAATCTGTATGCCACTATTTTAGTCTGCATGACATTGTAGACAAGTAAGAAAATAGGAACTTTGATATCTGGTTTTTACATCTCTATTTTTTTTGCCGCCTATTTTTTGATTTGCTGCCAATTCTGTCTAGTGGTTACTCGTCATGCCTGACTGCGGATAGGGTGGTCTAGTTTCGAATCCCGGTTCGGGTATGGATGTACTTTCTCTCTCTCTCTATCCTGTCTTTGCCCTTTCCTTGTATAAATGGAGTATGAATGGTTGCCTACCCTACAAACGGGTACCTATGACATGTGTGTTCATAGGCCAAGTCAGTCTTCTGCCCTTGTGGTTCTTATTCAAAAAAGAAGCTGCATACTACCCTATGCCAGATCGTCTGGACCTGGTATGGGCTTTCCTGCTCCAGGGGGATAAGCAACAGCAATACATCTCTAGTTCCTGAGAAATAGTGCAGTATAGAAAGTGATGTTTATTCTAATTCAGTATAAATAGCTGTGTGTGTGTGCTTTATATCTTAAATATTACTTATTCTTTATATTCTTTTTGATGAAGATGATTGATTTTTCTTTGAAGCTCTCTGGGGAATCTAAGCAATTTGAAAACTGCACCTGCAAAGAAACTGCAAGTGTTTTATGGAGGAGGCTTCACCTGAACACATTCTTGCTTGTCTGGGCTTCTCCCGGCAGGACCTTACAGACAATCTCCTTTCAGTTTTGGACTTCTTCAGGGTGCATAGTTTCGTGGACTTAATTTAGCTCCGCTAACCTCGGGGATGTGCAACAACATTCTTTTTGATAATGCTACAGCTATTTTATTGTTTCCGCTAGTTAATTTCGATTCCATTTCTTAGAACTATACCTTTTTAACGTCATTCTTTAGTTGTTTTCTTTAAAACGGTCTGTAGTTTTATGTTGAAATATTTTATAATAGTTTTTATATCATAGTTATAATATTTATTTTGTTATAGCTATAATATTTATTATAGTTTGTATTGTAAAATATACTATCAATATATTTTTTGTTATTTATTTTTAATTCTTGACCATATACTATTCTTTTCAAACTTGAAAAATTGTTATGAATTCTTTGAGCAGACATCTTACAGCATTGTATTTAAAAAAAAATGAAAAAAAAATTCTTTTAGAAAATAGAAACAATTTTCTGTCAGTAGTATGTTTCCACACGCTACCACAAGTTAACCAGATAATGCTATTAAATTATATGATATTAATAATTTGTAATATGAGTATTACAGTTGGGATTATATTGTATAATAATCTATTTGAGGTAGTCTAAAGTCAAATCAGAAAAATCTAAGAATAATATTATGTGCATACTTGTTCTTCAGCGAACTTGCTCTTTGCTATATGGTTCTCCATCAAGTATCTTGGCTCACAGGTTCACGATCATCAGTAATATTTTCCTTCAAGAAACACAGTCTAAATCAAAAACCTAAAATGATGGGAATACAAACATTCAATAAAATGCAAATACATTATATAATTGTGATTCACGCTCTAAAAAGAAAGCACGTCTTCAAATAACATGTTATTTTTCACAGATACTAAATGACTTGTTATGTAAATATTTAATTGTAATTTATGCATTTGAACTCAATTGGATACGTAATGTATATTCTTTTATTACGCATAAAAATATATTTACTACGTTCAAAGTAATAAAACAATAACTTGTCTAAGTTTCATGATTAAATAGTGTGTGTATGCGCTTTAATTTTTATTATTGTTATAATATTGGATTTAAAAATTTTGTCTAATTAATTTCTCAATTTTGTATAATTATTATCTTCTTATCCTTACATACACAAAAATGAAACTAGTTAAGATCTTCTCTTGTAAAAAAATAAAGTATTTTTAAATGAGTTCATAATTTATATTTTTACTACAATTTATACTTAAGGGATATCTCTTAGTTTCGCTTTCTCTCATCTAAACCTTTAAAAAGACATTTCTTATCATAAAGGCACTCTGGATACAAATCTTTACCTCAGTAGCTTATTGTGAAACAACATCTGAAAACATAATTAATCTTTTCACATTAACACACACGTATTTGGTGGAAAACTTCAGAATTTATTTAAACAGGTTCACTTGGAAACTCACTTGAAATATCTCCTAAAAACTGGTTTTATTAAGTATCAAAGCACTAAGTAGCAATTTAAAATATCATTGATGGTGAAAATTTGTATCTTAATGATAATTATTATGTTTCAAATTGTAATCACTTAACTGTTTTATGCATTTTAAATTAAAAAGCATTTTTAATAATCAATATAAGAATTTTTTTTAACTAAAAGTTTTAGTAAAGATTGTTGTTTTGAAATCTTCAACAGTAATTTGCTGTATACCCTTAATTCTGTACAAAGAAAAAACTTGTTATGAAGTTATAGATTATAAGAGAACAATAAACAAATAACGAATAAAACAAAAATTAAAAAAAAAAATGCTTGAATATAAAAGAGTTCATTTCTTTTATAGTTTACCTTCTATGCCGTATAGTTTATTTCCTCACTGCTGATCTTGGATCCTGAATTAATTTCAGATTCTACAAGAGTAATTTTTTATGCCAATCATTGTTCGTTATATGGTTAGTAGATAGTCTTACCTTACCTAATTGGCAAACATAAAAAAAGTACGCAGTCAAGTGTAATGATGTTAAAATATTATTTTATACCTTATTATTTTAAGCATCATTTAATTCGAATCGCACAAGAATCATGATTTGAGGTTTCTAAAAATCATGGCACATATATTGTTAGTCAATTTTCTGTGCTTCTAGCTCATACATTGTATTGCAGCAACTACAGCGTTTGACTTTGATATGCAATAAAATTATATATTCATTTTCATTTAATACACATATTAATGAGTAGAAAATTCTCATGCAATATTTAATTTTCATACTGTTTAATGCATACTATTATTTGATAGTTATCCATTACTTTCATTAAAACATTTTTTATGACTATTTAAGCAAATATTAAAAGTTAAAATAATATTTCATATATCTAAAAATAAGTAGCAATTATTGATCCATACACTTACAAAAAGAATTTCCTTATGAAAGATGTATTTTTCAATGAGTATGTGAAACATCGTATCAAATGTAGAATATGATATATAATATTTAGTTGAGAAACAAAGCAATATAACACAAAAGTGAAACATTAAAAATTTCATTGAATAATAAATTCAACATGAATATATCTAAAGCTATTATTTACTTTTTTCAATAAATTCCTGCAAAATACATTGCAGCATTAAATAGCGAACTTGGAAAATATTTCAGTTGGAAAAAAAAAAAACACAGCAAAAAATAAAATACAAATCAAATCAAGCCAACTAACAACAGAAGTTGTTATACCAATTTTCTCTTGAAAAAAACGGGTATTAAAAACTGTTTTCTTTAGTAATTGCAAGAAGAATCCAGAGCTGTGGCCTACAGTTTCGGGAGACAGGTGCATCATGGGAGTCCCTTTCACACAGAGTGCTGAAAGCGTGTCTGCGGTTAAACTATGGTGGGTGGTGGATGCTCAGAGAGTCTTTTTCTTAACTGTAGCCCACCTAAGAGAAGACTATTTAGCTTGTTTTCTTTTCTTTTTTTTTAAAAAAAAAGAAAAGAAAAAAGAAGCCAAATATTTCTCGATAAAGATTTTTCAGAAATGAAAATCCTTATCAAGCATTTTTTTCCCTTTATTTTTGATAAAGATTTTTGATGAAGAATTTTTGGAAAGAAAAATCTTTATCCAAGATAGCATTTTAAAGTTGAACATGATTAGTTAGAAAGAGGTTATTTTCAAACTACAATGTGAATTACTTGCAGTGTTAAGTGATGTAATGCTGAGAATTGTAATAATGCAAAATAAACTATAAAAAAATGCATTTAATTTTACTACTAAATTTTTTTTCAATAAAGATATATTTAATGAAATTCATTTAAATATCAGTTTTAACTTACAAATTCTCTAATCATTTATTGATTTTCAAATAATTTTGATAATTATTAAAACATAGTTTACATTTTATTAAGGCATAATTTTTTAAATGACTCTCGTCAAAATTTCACATTAACTTTTATTCCTATTATTAATTAGTTTCTTAGTAATCCTTTCATTGATTTGTTTCATTTATTAATGATAAAAATGGTAATCAATTATTTATCTGTTTTCATGATTACGTGTGTATATTACATATACTTCAGTAAAAAAACTTACTTAAATTGATGTATTTTTTGTTCACTTAAATATACAAAATAATGAAATTTGTAAGTAATAAATAGGACTTTCCAAAAATGTGCAAATAAAAATGCATATTAATTAAGAACAAGTGCTTGAACATCAAAAATAATTTTTTCTTTTTCTGTGTCTCATATTAATACCATCACATTATTTACAGAGGTTTAAAACAAAATCTATAATCATTAAAAATTTCATAAATTATTGTGTATATATATATAAGGAATTTTTTTTACACACCACGTATGTGTGTGTGTCCAATTAATTAGGCTGAGTATAAGGTCAATTATAAAGGGTCACAAATGTAAAAAATGAAGATATATTTGGTGCAGAGGTAAATTTAACTTTATATAACAATCATCAATTTATGTACCGAAGTATCTTGCACATCAGAATTATTTGATAAGATATATCTACTCATGACATTTAAATTGAAAAATAGTAATTCTGTTTGAAATTTCTATCTCCTCTGGCCATTAAACTATATAATTTAATGATTAATTATTTTAGTATCAGAACTTTATACTATAAATTTGGATTTGTAAATTATTATAATTATTATTGTAAATTATTATTATAATCTCTCTCTGTATATGTGATTATTAATAAAAATTATAGAAACCTTTAAAATAATACTAAATTTCTATAAAAGTCAACAAATAAACTTGGAATATTTTTGTCGGTTATTTTTAAAGTAGTCAATAAGGAAACGTGTACCATAATATAATTGTAAACAGCCCTTTATAAAGCATATTTCCATGTTATATGCTTTCGTAATGTAACAAAATGATATGAAATCATGCAGTTAATTTCTATTCATTACAAACGCATTAGTCTTGTCATATTAATGTACCAAGGTTCCCTGTAGGAAGTTGATGTTTTAAAACACCGATCCGTAGCCTTTCTTATTTTCGTCATCACCCTTTTTCCTTTTCCTATTAGAGTAGAGTCATCATGAATTGGTTGAAAACTTCCCCCATTTTTGCAATATTTTGCTCCGAGCGGAAGAATATAATGAAAAGAATTCGGCATGAGGGTACATGATATCATTTCAATTTATACCACAAGCGGAGAAAAGTTGAAATAAAAAATAAAAGGTGGCCATTTGAAAACAAAGCCCCAAATGATGAATTGAAAGAATAAAAAAAAAAAAGACTCTCAAGCACAAAGGGACATTTGATACAACGTTATTGTTGTACAAAATGTATACTAGGCGTTGATAATGACGTGTCATTACCTCGTTAAAAGAAGATTGGTTCTATAGCGGTAATGCTAAGTGATTATGTGATGACCGTATGCCAAACAGGAAGTATAATATTATATGTTATTTTTCATTTCGTTTAACCGGAACTAATTGAAATATTACAGTCTTTCTCTATTGTTGAGATTACAATTATTATTACAATTGACTATATTAAAGACATTGTTTTTTCTATCTATTCTATTTTATGAAACTATTATCAAAATTTTGTTATGACTAACTTGTTATTATAACATTTCAGGAGATTTCCATATATTTTGCTTTTATTTACTAAAATATAAGTTTCCAATAAAAAGTTTACATTTTTTTTAGATTAATAGTTTAATAACTTGAAAATTGTAATTTTAGTTCAATTAAAAACCATCTGAAATTTCAAATTTGAAATTTATTTAATAAATAAAGTCAAATCATTATGTATAAATAAATAAATAAATAACATGTAGGATATATTAGCAACATAAAAATAAAATTCTGAATTAACTCAAAAATTAAATACTTCAATTGACTTTCATTTATTACTATATAAATTCCAGTTCGTTCGAAAAGGACTGAAAACGAAAATTTATTAGATTTTAGATTTAATAGCTAGCAAAAATCTAAAACCTCAAACATACTTTTACTAATACTGTAACGACTTATAATTAAGTAACATTTTTTTATAAATGACAATATTTTTTAATAATTGATACATTTTGCCTTTGCTGAAATTTTTTATATCAATTAAGTCAATTAATTCAAATTTTTTTTTATTTTATTTTTTTTTATTTATTTTTTTTTTATTGAAATTTCTGAAAAAGCGACTTGATATATAAATTAAAATGGAGAGAAATTTATTTATTAAAATGAAGTAAATTTTTGCATTGACTTTTATTTTTACAATAATAAATTTTTTTGAATTTTTAATGTATTATTTCACAAATATGTATTAATAAAAATTAATTTTATGGAATATTCTATAGAAAATGAAAGTTCATCTATCGCAAAAGGCTTATTTATGATCTTTATAAAAAATTAACTCGAGAAAAATAAATTTGATTATTTTCTTTTGTTCCAAATAATATATAACTCTTTTTAAAAATATGAAATTTTAAATTTAAATTTTTTTTTGCAACTGAGAATTTAAATTTTGCAGTAATTTTTAGAAAAATATGTATCCAGTTAAGCAAATATTCTCATTAAATCTGATGATATTGATTTAAGTTCTTAATTATTCATGCAGTTTTAATTCAAAAATTTAAAAAACTCATTAAGGAGATCAAAAATATAGATTAGAATGTTGCCACAAACTACAAAAAATATCAAATTTAAACATAAAAAATTTCTGGTTACTTAATTTTAATCAAAATTTTTAAGTTATATCGTAAAAGAATAATAATTAAGTCATAATGTTGTCGAAATGTCTTCAACATATTTGCATAATGAGATTAGCTTATACGCATTCATGCTCATTGTTTATTTATGTATGTACATACATATTGCACAAGAAAAACATAACTTTGCAGAAAATTGGTGACACTTCACAGATTGATGGTTTTTTATGTAAATATGTTTTTAAAATTATTAAATTTATTTTAATTACACTAAATTAATTATATAGTTCAATAACTATGAAAACATATTTTAATATTTAATGTTGACCTTTGGCAAAATACAAGATAATGTAAATGTTTTTTCTATAAATATATTATTTTAGGAAATATTTTTAAATGCACTTAAATGGATTAGTATTTAATTGTTCCTAATTTAAAGCTATGACTCATTAGTATATTAATAAACAATAAATTAAAAAATCAGTTAACTTTTTAAAGCCGATAGATGTCGCTAGTGTTTTTACTAGAATGATAGAAAAGTATAACGTCATACTTCAAAAATCTCCTTCCTTTTTCCTTCTGCTTTTATATGAAAATCATCAAAAGTCTAAGACGTAAATAAGTGTTAAACGAAACGATATAAATATTTTTTTTTTAAATTTTGCCTGATATCCCATTAGTTCTGATTAAAATATTAAATAATTTCAGTATTATTTAGAAAATTTAAAAAATATAAATTACTCGCATCGCCCTTTTACTTAAATAAGCTAAGTTTTCTAGCTATTAAAATTATGCTTATGGTAGTTTTTAAATAACAAATAGAATTTTTTTTAATTTCACTGATTTTAATAATAAATTAGATTTAATTAAAAATTATGTTACTCAATCGATTTTTATAAAATTAACGAGATTAATTAGCTTTAAGTAATCTATAATACAAATTAATCTGAGTCTAAATGAAAATTTAGGAATAAATTTTCCAACTTAAATGCTAATTTAACTTTAAATTATAGCATTAATTAAAATTAAGTACGATGTTAAACTGAATTGCTATTATCTGGAAGAATTTTTTTTTTAATTATATTTTTTACGATATGTATATTGATCATTAAGGTAATTAAACTTTGAGAAAATAAGTTAGTGGTAGTTTTAGCTTAAATATATAATTTTGAAAAACATATTCATTAAATGTAATTTTGTATTTTCAAACTCTAGCTAGATAAAGAAATATTAAAATCATTAATCTCTTTAAGTATTAAAATATTACCGTAAAATGAAAATACATCAGTACTTTTTCTTTTTTTAAAAATATTTTTACATATATTCAAACTTTTGTTAGGTAGCAGAAAAATTAAAACACATATTGCTATCTTCCGAAAATTTCAAATTATAATATAAAATACTCCAGATTATTTTTCACTCAGAACCCATAATTAATAATTATTTTTGAAATTAGTTTTCTAATTACTTCGAATGCCTTAAAAAATATTCTTGACCAGTTTAAAGCAATTTCATTTATTTTGAGGAAGGAAAAAGTAATATGACGTGAGTATATAAAATTAAAACATATCTTCATTTTTAGTTTTATATGATATTCACTTTTGTCATTTCACATACTCTAACAATGTAGTAACATAACAGTAACAAAACCAATGTAATTTTTCAAATCAAAATTTATTGCTATTGGACTTTTATTTTAGTACTGATAGTGTATGGCTCATTTGTCTTATTAAATATACAAGAACTATTTTTCTAATAAGGGCTTATGGATCAACGTAGATGGTTTAAATGAAAATATGTATATTGTGGAAAATATTTATTCTTTTTCTGGATCACAAGATAACTGGTTTGACTCTGACCTAGACAAAAATATTCATGTTAATAGTGAGTTAAAATTTTTAATGTTTTTAAGGCCTTAACATATTTGCCTGTGTCTGACAAGGGCGGAAGTTACCAGTGAATTTGCACATGTCCATTTCTCACACTGTCGCTCTTGTATCTCAGGTTATTTTGTTTTTAATGCCTGCCTGAATTCCGTTCCATTAAAAATAGATAGACTAGACTATAATTGAACTTATTTAGATAGACTAGAATATGAATAAATTGTACATAGATAATTTTTTTACCATTTTTTATGCAAAAAAATTCCGTGCTTTAAGGGATATCGAAAACTTTCTTTGTTATATATAAAAGTGGGAGAGACGGATTTCAGCTAAACATTAATGTCTCAAGTGACCATGATCCAAACTTGAATATGCCTAAGGATTTATTGTAAAACATTATCAAAAAGTCATTATGTAGGCTTATGTGGTATAGTTACAAATAATGTGATGGTGTTTTATGTTTAGGTGGTATAACTGATTATACTAATTATTAAAGTGTTCTTAAAATATATTGAATATCATTATCAAAGTCAACATATGTTCAGTCAATAAAATGTTAAGTAGACCAGGCATTCAGGAAGAAAAACTTTTAAAACCATTTTATTAACAGCTTCAGTCATAGGGAATATCAGTGATTCTAATAAGCATAAAAGTACCTTTTAAATGTGGGTGTTTTGTCTTTTTATTGTATAATATGTTCTCAATAATGTCAACAAAAGTAACAATACGTCTACTTCGTCTTTCAACTTTATTTTTCTCTATAACTGATAATATCCCATAATTCATATTGATAGTGCATTAAAACTTTATGAAAAATGTCAGTGATTCTTTCAGATGCAATGGTCGAAATAAAGCCAATTTTTAAGTATAACCGTAAAAGTAATATAATCTATGCTTTTTACTTAGGATTAATTCAAGGTACAATACTTGGCAAGATAATATAATAGTGGAAGTATTAGTTTGTTCTAATTACAAATAAAATTTCTATCTTTCCGAATAAAAAAATGATTTCCAGCACAAAGTTATAAACGAAAATTACGGACAGTTACATTTTTTTCATATATTTTATTCGTAATTCATAAATTATACCTTTTTAAACGATCAAATATCTTTTAGTAAAGCGATGTAACGCATGAAAAAAACTGGACATACTTAAAAAAACTGAAAAATGATAATCACATTGGACAAACTTTAAGTTGAAGCAGTGTCTTGCAAAATCTGTTATTGTTGTTACAACGTAATGGCTGTTGATGAAATTGGACTAAACATTGTAAAACCAATCACTGTATTATTTTTGCAAAACAAATAACGACCATACAAATTAGAGGGTAAATATTAATCACAAAACACTCCTAGCGTTAACACTCTAGATTTTTCCTACAAACTTTGATAACTTTCCAGTAATCGCAATAAAATATTATCATAGATCTCAAATTAGGCACGCATGCAAAGTCGTCGAAGTCAAACGCGACTATGTATTGCGTCACGTACTAGAAGCGAGCTATCATCTCCATTTAGTGCCCGGTGGGGAGGCATTTCTTCGTCGTCGGCAGAACGAAATTGCCAAAGATTTCGCCTCAAATTGTTTAACTTAGTAGCTAAGGATTCGCGTGAAGTCATCTGCACCATTGAATTTTACAATTTCACCTCATAGCTGTCAAAGCGAGATAAATGCTTGTCCAGTCGACCGCAGCGGTCGGCGGGGAACGTTATTTTTTTGCATCGATTGACTGAGTCCTTGAATGCATTTGCCACAGAGGTTTAATAGGTGCAACCGCCATTTAGCACGCTTGACGGTGGAGAGTTGAGAAAATTACAATAGCTGAGCTTGTTCTTCATCATCTTTCTTCTAAGCATTGCCATCATAATTTTTAAATCTGCCAATTTAGAGTTGTTTCTGCTTATATGGGTCTTCCGCGTTAAAATACGATCTTTTAAGTGGTTTAGCATCGTAAACCTATTCAAGTGGAAAATACATATACTGTGTTACTTTAGTTTATTTATTTATTTATTTTTTTTTGCTCTTTCATCTTTGTTCGTCAAATTTCAAAGTGATTTGAGAACTGGTCACATTATTTCAACTTTGCTTAATAGAAATGTGTTTATAACGAAATGTAGAGCAATCGAAAAACATTTTGTAACTGTATATTATGATAAAAATAACAGTATATGATTTATGTAAGAAGCCATTTTGCATGTCAAGAGAAGATGATACGTTATTACATTATTAGAAAAAAATACTCGATAAAATAATGTATTTTATTTAGGTAACTTTGCATATTAACTAGGAAATATGTTGTCAAAATATAATCAAAATTTTTAAATTTTGGTTATAAAGACAAGTAATAGGTTCTAACAGAGACTAATGAATTAAATGATTCAGCAATCGGGCATTATATTTTCCCCTAAAGCCATCAAACAAGAACAGTGTTATCATTAAATTCCATTTTAATAATTGATTATGAAAATATATATATTTCTTTATTGAATAACAGTATTGTTCGAGTAAGTTTAATAAATGTGCTGAAATATTTTGGTTATAATTCAGCAGAAGTTCAAAGTTCGTTATTCTTGCGAGATTATACTGATGGTGCTACTGCAAGCTGGAATTTATTTCCAGTCTTAAAAATTCATTGATAGGTTCTGTAATGAGACAATTAAATGTCGTTAACCATATTCAGATGTAAAGCAAATTCCAATTTTCAAAAAAATCTTTGGAGGTCAACATATTAGCAGTTTATTTCTTAAATTCATTCTGTATTAAACTAAACTCTATGGCACGAAAGCGTATTTGGGACCAGGACCTACAGTGCCCATATTTAAAGCCATCAAACAAGACTTAAAACAACCATCAAACAACATTTTCTTGACCAAGTGCTCTAGGTAACGTGCCTGTTAGGTGGTCAGTCTAAAGTGAAACCCCCATTGTTTAGTTCCCAAGCATGTTTAGTATTCAGTTTTATCGATTCACTGAAGAGATGAAAGGCTGAATTGATCTTCCTCAGCCAGGGAATAAAGTATATTATTATCCATATTAAAAGCCTAAAATAATGTAGAAGTTGTATATATGGATGCTGATTTTGTCTTAATATTGCATCACAGAAGCTTAGCTGGAAAATAAAACTTTAAAAAATAATCTTTATAATAAATATTATGTATGAGTTATTCATGAATAATTTAGTATTAGATATGATGCATTATCAGTAATATATTTTTATAAGTACTATTTTCTATATCTACTGTTCTGTGAGAATCATGAAGAACAGATAAGTAATAATTAAAATTGATGAAAGAATTTCAATAAATTAGAAATTATGATACCCTAGATTCTGAAATGAATAATATTTTCATATAATTAATATATATTTAACCTTTTGAATAATTAGAAAATTACATAAAAGGTATTAAAACTGTTAGATATATCGGAGGATCATGACAAAATGGTAATGCCAATAATCAGTCATTTCTTTAATTAAAATTCTGTACTATACCAGAAAAAAAAAAAACATTATGCAGCTTACTTTTATAAAATTAAAGAAATGTTTTCACAGAAAAATATATCATTATGTTAACCATCATTCTATAAGAATGTTTAAAATGAGGTGCATACAGCAGAAAATTTGAGAACATTTATTTATTTGTAAGAAGTGCCCAAAAAATTATATATGATGCTATTTATTCCCTGGCCTTTTAATAATTCTAAACAGCACATATTAAAAATACAATGCAGAGTAGAAGTCAAGATGGTTAGCGTCAAAAATTTGGTTTTGATTTGACAAAGGACATAAGGTTTAAACTGATACAAATAAGGTGGCAAACAGTCATGGCCTGTGATACACAAGGAAGGAGGCAAAACTGCAGCAGATTTGGCATTACCCAGGATGCACCACGAGGACGCCTGCTACTTTACACCCCAAATTTGCCATTTGGATTGAGATTTGAAAATCTGATGATGCCTCATTTTACAAATTCAAGTCTTCAAAATAATTGTTTAATTCTAGAAATGTGATGGTGTAATAATTTCTGACACTTATTACCATTCCTATCCAAAAAACCTAAAAATTGTTCCATTACAAAGAAAATTCAAACTTGCAAGTAAAATATGGCCATGTTCTTTCTAAATGCATTTAATCCTTAAAGTGTTCTCCTTGAATAATATTATTTAAATGACATTAATTCAACTAATGTGCTGAAAGTTTTTTCTTATTATTGTTATCTTTACAAGACTTAAAGATTAATATTTTGAGTAAATCAGCAGAGCGTCTTCAGAGTCACAACGTCATCATGAAAAATTTGAAGTACTAATTCTCAGTTTTAAATGTCTTCCCTGTCTTCTTAAAATTGTTTCCTTTATAAAAATGTTTGTTATGCACAGTTTAAAACTTCAAACAGATTATCTAGATTTTTATCAACATAAAAAAAAATTATGACAGATCTGATGTGTTGATGCGTTTTGATCCAGATTATGCCATCAAATTTGATAAAACTGTCTTCTTAGATAATGCTCCAGATGGATTTGTTTTGCATGGATAATTTACTTTGAGAATTTACAAAATTTATTTTATTTTACTTTCACAGGAATTGCATAAATAATACAATTAAGACTTTAAGAGTATTTTGCTTAAAAATTAAAATGTAACATTGTCAAAATTTGAAGGAATTCAAATTCAAAATTAAAATTGCAACCGATCAGACTATTAAGATGAGTGACAACTTATAATATGAAATGGCATAAAAAATATTGAGGATTCGTTTTATGAAAAGCATCGTTTTCAGTAAATGAAATATAAATACTGGTGTAATAATTAAATTATATCAGTTACATACTAATTGGTTCTTTTAAACTTTTGTCATTCTCCCAAATCAATCTTAAAAGAATTTACAAATTTTATTAAATTTGTGGTTCTTTCTATATCACATATGTCTTTTCTATCATTAAAAGCTTCTAGTTTCTACAGTCGTCAATAGTTTATTTTCAAATTTTATTCTATTGATTCTCTACGGAATTCAGATTAATGAGTATATTAAACTAGAAAATAGCTTATCACATCATCATTATAATAAATTAAACTATATATAAATAAGTTTAATTTTTTTTTAAAATTCATTAATCCTTAATAGTGGATAATATAAAGTAATTAAGTAAAACAAAATAAAATTTCATACACCTTTATTTTTTAGAGCATTCATTTTTGTAAATATTTAAAAGAGATGTCAATGATTCTATGCAATTTAATATGAAAGTATTTAGAAACTATACATATAATGTATGTAAAAGCCTGTACATAAATACTTTTATATCATGTACATTTATGCATATCGTAAACATGTATCGATAGTAAGCCTCATACTTTCATTACTATAATAAATAAAAGTTTTAAGGCAACAAGTTTAACCTCGCAAACTCTTTGCATTTTTTTTCCATGGTAACATTCTCTTTAATAATCAAGAAACATATTTGTAGGAGTTTATTTTTTAATAAAAACTGAGCTGCAAATTTAGATTTAAAATTTCTCGACAAGAATGTTTGCATTTTATGCAAATATACCGTTTTGATTAGGAAAAACATTTATATTCCTACAATACATTTTTATTTAATAATTTATAAATCACCTGTCTATAATTTAAAATAAATTCAAAAATGAAAATTTTAATACACTCGTTTGTTGCAGTCTGTTAAAATATAGTACAGATAACAAAATGAAAATGAAAAACAATATATCATAAATTTTGCATCCAAAATTATTTTTATAGAACTAGGCATCTTTTATAAAAATTCATGTATTCAAAATAAATCAACCCTAAAAATGTTTAATAATTAAATGAAAAATGACATAATATACGCTCTTACATACATAGGTGTATATTGGTAATGTGATTTAAGAAAAGCAGGTCATTTTTCAATTTAGTTGTGATTTTTGCTCTGAACTGTGCAGATTTCGCCAAATATCTAGACTCTAAACTTTTCTACATAATATGACATAGTAATCTAATCATCTGTATATTATTATTTCATACAAACATATTTGCCATATATTTACTATATATGATATAATATATGTATATTAGTATTATATAATTTGCCTTATTATGTAGTACTTAAAAATGGAAACATTCTACTGATGTGCACATTTCCCTCTTTCAATAACTGTTAATTTAAAACTGCAATCAATATGCAAGCCGCTTACTATCCATTTGCAGTCCTCTTCAGACAGCTGTGGTCCTGGTGTAAAAGCTTTGATGAAACTTCCCTCAGATAAGCATAAAATGGCACAATTCATCAGGCCACTTTCAACAAAATAGTAGCTCTCAACGGTTCGAAATAAAGTCTCCAACAGATTATGTGGATGTGAAAATCATTTCTTTCGGCAGTTGGAGGTCTGACTTAATGAGGTCCATCTTATAAATTTTACCGATTAATTGCCTTGATATCGCGACAAAGAATGCTGTATTCGTGCAGTAGCGACTACGATATCGCCGACATCGTGATTTCGACTTAAATCCTAGGATTTATGATGATTGATAATTTTCAAGTGACGCTGCGTGGAACAGCGGGAATCCAAAGATCCTAAATTAGAGATTTTGATTATTTTATTTTTTCTACCTTAATGATAACGACATTTTTTACCAATAGATCAGATTTGATGAATTTAATTTTTTCTGCAATTTCAAAAATTCAATCGATAATTTAAATATCTGTCAATATACACCTGTGTATATATGACTGTTGTTTCTTATTCCACTCTTTATTGAAAATAATGTTAAATTCTATACATTATTGATTCCTGGAAAGATTCCATTAATCATTCTTTTAATTATTAATTTCTAAAAAAATATATATATATATAAAGTCAAGATGTATACTTTGTATACATAGATATAATTCGATATATTCTTTTTCTGTGTATAATTTCTTAGCCATTTTATAGTTTAAAAAATCTATTTATGAAACTTTAGAACTACCAAAATATTTTATCTTAATTAAAAATCTTTTATATATATGCTATATTTATACACATCACTATATATACCAAAAATATTAGATTTTTCGAATTGATTTTTTCGCATACCATATGGGGAATATTATAAAGCTATATTTATTAATAGATACTAATATGATATTTTGACAATAGTGAATATATAGAAATTAGTGTTGTCTTATTGTTTTATACTCTAAATCAATATTCCATGCTTGAGAAATTTTAATTTTTCTTGTTAAATTTAAAAGGAAGAATGCCATTTTTAGAACAATGATTAAATTGATTTGAAGTAAAAAAAAATTTCAGCATTTGAGTTTTTGAATATCAAATTTTTAATACTAAAGAAGCTGAATTTTCATGAATTTGAATAATCGATTTTTCACAGAGAAAAAATAAATTATTAATTGGATTGAATACATTCAATTTAAATTTACATACCAAATAATCAAAATAACTTATATTGTAATTAAAACTAAATTTTTTTTATTAATTTATTTATACAATTATTTAAATTTATAGCATATTTTTGGAACTCATGTGAGTTATTGAAAAGACGAAAAGTTTATTTTTTAATTAAAACATAAAATACGTGTTTATATCAATTCATATAACATTCTTTTGATAAGTAAAAAGGTTATTTTTTAGAGATAATGTGTGATTATCAGATTCATTATTACACACATAAAAATAAGCTATTGTACAATGATAAAACTATCAATAAGTTTCCTACAAAACATACATAATTAGCATATTTTATAGTTTGAAAAAGGTGAACACATTTATGCCACATTTTCTAATTATTTTAGTCTTATTTCTCAACAAAATCTAAAATATTTATAACTAAGTAGTTATTATATTCATTTACCAAATCGTCTAGACATTTACATAAACTGATATATTGCATATTTAATTTTGTCTATTTATTTAAAAAAAAAAAAAAAAAAAAAAAAAAAAAAAAAAAAAAAAAAAAAAAACCCAAGGTAAATGATGGAAGAAAGTCACGATTTTAGTGGTAAACTATTATTACCAATTCAGAAAATTACCCTTTGTTGTACACTCTACCAATAAACATGAATAACAAGTAGCAACTTATCATTTCAATGTACATCTAAAGTTAATGAAAAGTAACTCCTTTTGTTAACAGGTTATCCGTCCCTAGTAACGCATGGAAAATCAATATTCAATTTTTGACGTGATTTCACGCTTTCAGTTTTACTCAATGAATAATCCTTTAAAGTAATTATTTTTACAATGGAGCTTTTCTTTACTAAAGTCAACTTATTGATTTTGTATTTTTCGTTATTCAAGGATTGAATCCTTTTGAAATAGAAGAAAAACTTTCGAAGGTGAAAGGACTCAGTTCACTGTCTCCAGTATGTTGCCAAATGATTACTGACTCTTTGATCCAATGAAAATAAGTCTGACCATAAAAAACTGACAAAGGTTCTTAGCTAACTACGCCCCTCAAGTAAACAAGGGTAATGAATGTTCCAGTTTTGAAAAGACTTGTCACAAGCTTAATATATATTACCTGATGTTTTGATAATATTTTAGATCTATTTTGGATTAAGTTCTTGATATTGAGTAAGAGAATAGTTTTAATAGTAAATTTAAAAACATTCTAGATATAATTGCTTTTAAAAAAATAATCTAAAATCACATAGAATGCATAGTAAAGGACTCAAGTGTAGGATTTGTAAAATAAGCTAAACCCAAGTAGTATTTTTAAATAGATAAAAAATCTTACTGTGAATCAAAAAAATGGGCAGAAAAAATATAAAACCATTTAATTTAAGATTAATAAATACATTTTTTACAATTGTAGCTCCAAATTGATTTGCCATATAATTAAACAATTATATACTTGTTTTCATATAAAACATATAGTTGACTCAAAATATTTATTTTTTAATGATTAAAGTTTCTTTATACGTTAGTACATGAAATATAGAGTCATTCCGGTTACATTCATTTTTACCATGAATATTCAATACATTTTACGGAGAATAAAGACTTTGGGAACAATTTATAAAAAATATAGTATATGTTAATTTTTAAAAATATTTAATTTTTTATAATGTTATAAGTCCATTAATTCTCGGTTAAATTTTAAACTTAGTTTCATTTAAAATTTTACCATATAAATATGTTGTACATTTAATTGTGTATCAAATGTGAAACATTATTTTAAGAAATACCAGCATCTATCAACTCTTTTAAGTTTTACAAGTTGTTAGAGAGTTGTATAGTCAACTACATAACGATTCAGAGAATAAAATGGGTTGACCACCTGTGCAGTATGGACGTAAGCCGTACAACAAAAAAGATCTTCTCGGCCAGACAATTCGGCACCCGAAAAAGAGGGAGGCCTAAAGTCAGATGGCTCGACAGCCTTGAAAAAGACTTGAAAACTTTAAAAATTGCGAACTGGAGGTCACAGGCCACGGATAGGAGATCCTGGAATTCGATACTGCGGAAGGCAAGGGCCCAACCTGGTCTGTCAAGCCACTGAAGAAGAAGAACTCTTTAAAGTAGAAACATAAGGCATTCACATTATTATTTTATATTTTGAGGTTTTATTTGTATAAAAGGAAATTAAATTTACTTCTGGAAGTATCATGTATGTAAAAACTAAAGGATTTTATGTTTCATCAAGTTTTATTAAATATTGCCTTAAATATGTGTTTGTCCTGTTTTCAAGGAAATTATTCATCACTAAATTTGTAATTTACAGTAAAATATTTAAATATTTTTACTTATTAATATTTAAATATTTTTACAGAAAAAATTTGCTTTCGTATAAATTACCTAATAAAATTAGCCAATCTTAAAAGTAAAATATATGTTCTAGATTTATGCAGTAAGCATTATGTAATCAATATGTTTATGCTTAATAATATTCAGTATAAGATGATATGATTGGAATAGAATAATATAGGATGATATAAGATGATATGATAGCTAATTTTCTTTTTTTATTCCACATCATTCAATAAATTTGTTTCACAACCATTTGTATGTGCTTGAGAACACGGCTTTTATCTGAGAACACGCCTTTCTATATTTTACTAACACTTTTCTGAGCATGAGACTTCCTAATATAAGTGGACTGAATTTTAAGAGAACATACACTATGAATTTTCAACGCTATTCAGTTACTGTTTTGGGGATATACAGATATGAATCCTTTGTCTTTAATAAAATCCCACAGTACAAAATCATAAGGGCTTATATCTATTGATTTCGGTAGACAACAGATCAATGGCATAGTTATAAATCCATCAGGGCAAATCCAGTGATTGGTAAACTTACGTATTATCGTTCAGGTATTGATGTACGGTTTTAAGTTACTGTTGTGGAGCACTACATTACTTCAGAGGAAACCCCGGAACCACTTCCTCCAACAGAGAGAACAACTACTCTGATAGAATATCGTGGTAATTGTTCTTGTTAATTGCATTTCATTTAAGAAAAATGGGACAAAAACACAATTATTGGAAATGGTGCAGAAGGCGTCTGTTTTAGATAGTTACGCAGATGTTCCATTACATCATGTAGATTTTCTGTGCCTCTAAGGTGTAAGTTATAATGTAAGTAAGATTAAAAGTTGCTTCATCCTCAAATATACATTCTGTTCCCGAATCAATCTATTTTTCAATTTATTTTGCAAATTTTCCTATAAAGTCTTACGCAATTGTTTGCTGAACGATTTTTTTTACATTCGTATTACCTGAATAGTGTATGATCAAAATTGCAGATGTTTAATTGACACATGACAAATTGTTATAAGAGGCCCATTTAATTTAGTACTCGCTAAGCTATCTGACTATGTGAGATTTCGTAAAAACATTTCACGAATTTTTCAACCATTTATATTTTGGTTGCTGATTATTCTGCGCTGCTTTCCTTACACAAATAGCCTGTTCTCTAAAAAGGATTTACCAACTATATAATAAAGTGGCGCTGGAATGGTTGTTCACTGAATTTTTTGAGAAAGTGCCTAAACAATGATATTCCTGAGCATTCCTGCACGAATGTTATTATTTTAACTAACAATACCTTTGATGACTATTTTGAAACAGCAGAAATTTTCACTGTTTCTGAATAAAATTGGCTTTGCAATCATTGCTTCAAACTTAATTTATTTTGATTAAATAAATCAAGAAAAACAGAACAAAATTTGTGACGTTACTCTTTTTGTTTAATTTGATATGAAACATTAGTTTTGATATCATTTAGAAGTTGAATTGTTAAATTTTTTTAATGCTTTGGTTATTCGAGTAAATTTTGTACTGTTATTGTATGCAATATTAATATATTTTCAATTTATATTTCTGTTAATTTATGTAATAGAATTTTTGTATTCAAGCATATTATTTGTTTTTATAGGAGTGCTATCTGTAAGAATGTGAAGAAATAAAATCCAATATTATGGGTTTCTGATTGGATGGTACCCAAAGATCACTATTTTATAGAATAAGAAGTAAAAGTTCCAAGATAAGAAGACACTTGAAACTTACATAAATCAGTTTAATGAATTAATAATAAGAATAAAAATGCAAGAAGATAATAATTTAGAGAAAAATATTGAAATTATATTATACCATATTATCTGATTCATACCATATTATTTATACCATATTATTTGATTCAAAACTATATATATTAGTTTGGGGAAAAAGAAATCCATTATTTTTACGCGACCTTTTTGTAACTTCTTTCAGATTCGCTTTGTAAAAAAGTTTAAAACAGTTTTCATGTAGATTTTTAGGTCTTATGCGAAGTTACGACTGCTGACATGCTGTCAAGTTTGATAATTTTTGATATTTTATAGACATTCTCGACGATGTTGAATCCATGCGAGGTGCATATTTAGCATCCAAATACCCAAACATATCAAGTTGTGCGTAACTGGTTGTTACAATCATATATAGGACGATAAACACCTTTCACAATTTTAGCCATCTGGTTAGCATTTTCGCCATTATAAAAGAAAAACTAAAATGTATCGAATTTTCTGTTTGTTGTCTTCTATTTTCAAAACCTTGTACTCATAACTGAATAAATCAAACAAAAAACCGCAAGAGAATATTTTAGTGTCAAATGTCACCTTTCCAATGAGCATAAATTTGAAATTGTTTGATAGATACCTCACGAGATAGCGATCACTATAGACGTCTACCGAAAAAATAATGGATAACTTTTTCCCCAAACTAAAATATATATTAGAATTGGTATACTAATTTTATAACACAGGGACGTGAGTACAGATGTATCTCTTTTTCAATGAACGTATTACCAATTTTCATATTTGTTTATTAGTAAAGTTTTTTCAAATGCAGAGCTCCCATACATTATTTTTCCTAAATAAAAATAAAAAATGATTTTTTTTACTTCTCACCCGATTTAGTAATTGGTAAAAGATGGAAAATTGAAAGATTGAAGAAATTACAGAAGAGACTTCCACATATTGCTTACGTCTTTGGTTAGTATTTATTAACTGCACTAGCTCAAAAATAATTTAAGCAGATTTTGAATAAAATTGAGAAACGTGTAATTTCTCACACACACGCACAACTTTACTCAATATCTATTATCGGGAAATAGTAAATTTGGTTTATTCTAAATTTATTTGATCATTATATGTGTGATCAGCCTAAAAATGTAAATATAAAGGGTATTCACACATTTTTAGAATGATTTCGGGGCCATTTAATTAATGTTTAAAATGTAAAAACTATTTTTTTAAATGTTCAACCTGATAGCATTTTTTCTGGAGTATAAGTATGCACATCGTGGTTTCCATGGTAGAAGAGCTTTTCGTAAAATTTTCAGGGGTATTGCTTTCCATTCCTTTTCCATACTTTCCAGAATCCATCTATCTTGATGGGTGCATTTAAAAAGAGCTCTTTTTAACAAACCAAAGGCACAATAGTGCATAGGTGAAACGTCAGGAGACTTCTCAGGAATATGTTGAAAAGTTATACATGCAATACCTGTATTAGTATTCATTTTTTTAAGGAATGCAGATGTAGTTTTTGAAGTATGACTTGTAGCTTTGTCTTGTTGAAGATTCATTCTATGAAAGTCATTGGAATAAATAAGTGGAATTTCTTCTGTAAATATTGGACGTAAAACTTTCTCCCTATAGTATGATGAGTTGATTTTAACATATTTTCCCAATCTTATTATTTTTAATTTCCCATTTTAGGAGAAACCTGCGACTATCACAAACCCCTTACTGAAACTTTCTTTACATTGACAGAATCAGGTTTGTATATTTTTCTCCTAGTTTTCTATATTAAATAGACCTTTTTTTATTGCAGTCATTTTGGTAAACCCATGATTCATCAAGGATCACAATGTATTTTATTTATCTCCTGCTAAATGGTTTTCATAAAGGATTCTACAAAATGTTTTGCGTTGAACCACATGTATTGGCAAAAGATGGTGAACATTATGTCTTCTAGCTTTTTTTAAGTTGTAAATCTTGATTTATTATTTTATTTATTGTTGCTACAGATCTATATAAAGATTTGCAATTGATTTCTATTATGGCGGATTTTCTCTTGTTACCAGCGATTTCACTTTAGAAACATTTGAAACAGTACGTACCTTTTTCAGATATTCATTTGTCTTCTTTCCATGTAGAAATTATGATTGACAATTTTTACCTGTCCGATTAATCACGTTGCTTATTTTGCACTTAAATTTTAATACCATGCATTTCACAACGTGTTCGAATTCTGGAATAAGAATATTTCTCTTCGGAAAGCTCAAAAACATATCCTTCAACCCACAGCTTGTTTACATGCGACAATATAAAAAAGGAATAAATTTAAAAGTAGCAGACGATATTTCTCATTTCAAATTATAAGCTGTTGCCAAAAATTTTTATTCTAAGACATTTACATTTTTTAATTCTTTATCAAAATCGTTCTAAAAATGTGTTAACATCCTCTGTACAATATTTAATTTGCTTTAAAATAGGAATAAAATATGCTGTTATAAATTACAAAATGACATGTGCAACATTTTTAGTTGCACATTTCATATGATAGACTTTATAATCATATTATTAATATAAACACACAAAATGATTCAAGTTTTAAGCGTCAGCTGTTAAAGTATTGAACTATTTTGCCTTAGGTGTAAACAACATTGCATAGCAAGGCTACTTTTTAGGCCAATGACGTGTTAAGTACGATAGGACGATCTCCCCGAAAACGTTTGCGTGCAAATATTATCTGCATTAAAATTAATCTTTTGTGTTTTCCTTTCATTTCCAAAATCAGAAACAGTTTATTTCGTTAGTAGGCAATGTGTTGAAAGAAATGAAAAATGAATTAGTAATAGAATCTCGGGTAGCAAAGTGAAAAATAATATTTCATGCACGATAATGGGGATTTAACGCCCGCTGGAGAATGATCAAAAGTGTAGAAACAGATCACGCTATTTTGCGATCGTGAAGCTGATGGTCGCTCGCAACTTTATGCAGCAGATCATTTTGGCGAGAAAAGTGGCGCACATTTTTTCGCAATGATCTTTCCAGTCAATATCTTAATTATATTTCTCGAACTATTGATGTCTAATAGAGATTAATTCTCTTAATTATAATTTTTATTAATTGATTACAAAAATAATTATACCAATAACTTGAAGCTTTTTGTTGATATAATGAGTTATCTTACTTAATGGTGACATGATTTGGAAATTTTATTTCTTCATTTGAATCCGAATACAGGACATTTTGCACTCAAGGTTCTTTCACTGTTAACCGAAGAATTAATTTCACCCAATACTTGGCAATTTTTAGAGTTTTCGTTACATTAACATTTAAAAAAATGCAAATGAACAAAATGCACACTTCTGTATTATTAAGGTCTGAATTTCAAAAGATATGCATCATGATTTCGTAAATTAATTACCATTATGTATTAGTGTAATTGCTATCTCTTTCTTTTATCACATAAATTGATAAAATTTCATTGCATAATTGATTTGTAAACACGATCAATTGATTTGTAAAAATTCCATAATTATGTTAATCAATGAAAGAAAAATGAATTACATTTAAGAATAAATTTAAGAGCAGAAAACGGGATTAAGAAAATAACGAATTTTCATTAAATAACTTTGATCATTATAAACATCATTTTGCAATACATTTTTAACATTAGTTGTACAGAAAAGAAGATTAATAATTTGTACTTTTTTTCGGAATAATAATATGTATTCTTGCCTATTGGCAAAAGTAAAAAATAATCTTTATTGTTTAATAGCACATAGTATGTCAGGAATCCAGTTAGCAAAAGAAAACATTTAAATTAAATGTGAGTTTAAATAAATTTTCACAAGTAATTTTCATTGATCTGAAAAACTTACGTACCACATTTGAGCATTAATCTCTAAGATTTAGCAACAGAAAATCTACTTTATATCCATAAATATATCGTTCGAAAGTAATAAGTTCTAATACTCTCATTCGCTATCAATTAAAATAGGCTGAAAAGAAAATTATAATCATTAACTGCATGCCTTCCAAATATATGTTTTATTTGACCTTATTATAAAATTTCCTTAGAGTATTTCCTTATATTGATATGTTCTTCCGACTTAATAACAAATTGAATTAAATTCTATTTAACATCGACTTATACCATGAACGAACATTTTTGATCTTCCATAGCCATAATTAAAAGATTGTGCACTCTTTGTGATGTAATTGTTACATTGACTCTCAAAATTAAGCGTGAAGTAATTCATTTAATTATTAAAAATCTTTCATTAGCATGCTATTTTTCATTAATTGAAATGGATTTATGTACCATGATATTGATGCAAAACGCTCTGAACTAAAATCTTAGTATTTTTTCCCCCGCAAGACTTGACGAAACAGTAGAAGTGGTTACTTCTAGTGACATTTAATCTCAAGCAACTCCTGAGAGTAAAAAAAGTGTAAAATTTCATATTTGAACTATTTTGTAATTTTTAGTGACCAAATTGGTGATCTAGTTTAAGCACTTCGTTACGTATTTCTGGCGTGTATATCAAAATTTTTCTAGAATTCCAGAAAAGCTTTGGGAAATTTAAAAAACTAATGAACTTTTGCAGAAAATAGATAAAAATAACTTGAAGCTTGATAATCTGTACGGTATAGAGATTTGATGTGAAATGTTTACTACTGCAATTTAAGAACTTATAATTGTTGTTTATTTCAATGCAATTTTTTTACTTTTATGATGTATGCAAAAGTATTTGAGGTTTTTTTGTACGCACAAACTTCTCCTATATGAGGAAATAGAGTGTGTTTGTGTACTTATTGAACCTACGTATTCGCAGAATAACAGAATGTTACGATATGAATTATATACAGAAAATTAATGACTTAATACTGAAAATAACTAACAGTTTCTTGGACTGTGATTTCTTTATTACTTTCTTTATGCTTACATAGCCGAAAAGTTTTATTTAAAATATTTCCAACTAATATCAACTAGAATTTCATCTACTACATTTGCAATAAATCAGTTCGTCTATTGAATGACGTCTGATCATGATATTTAGGAGCTTAAATAACATATTTTTGAAATTCTTAAGTTTCTTAATATATTAGGTTAGATAAAAAAGAAATCATTTATTACTTTTTTGGTTGATAACTATAGTATTTGATATTTTGTTAAGTATCGATCATGCAATTTTAGATTTATGCTCGTTGAAACGATCACATTTTACTCTAAAAGAATGCTATTCTTTATTTGGTCCATTCCATTATGAGGAACACGGAAAATGGAGGAATAATTGAAGTCAACCAAGAGAAAATGCAGTACATTCACAGTTTTTCTTTGGTAAAGGGTAAAATACAAGACAATCAGTGGAAAATCGGGAAGAGTGTTTACGGTCCTGATACTGTAACAGCCAATTACACATAATTTTGGTTTCATCAATTCTATTCAGCAATATTTGATATTAAAGTTGCACTTAACAAAGGTTAGGCCCATCATCGAAAAAACTGATAAAATCACAAAAATGTCTGAAATTGACTAGCATATTAACAGTCAAGAAGCTAAAGATAAGCTACAAAACAATTTGAAATAATTTGCATAAACCTAAGTAAAAACATGTAAAGATTTGAAGTTCCCCAAGCAAATTTTTTTAACTTCATAATCGTATTGTATCAAGTAAATATGCAGTTTCTAAAATATCTTTAGTTTAAATTATTTTTTATTTGGCATTTTTAAAACTTTGAATAAAAACATAAGCATATTGCACAGAAAGAAATATTCAAAATAAGAAATATTAGATTAATAATTTGGCTTTTACTTATTGTTTTGTTGTTTATTACAAACTTTACTACATATTCTTATAGCTCCTTAGCTTTAACACATATTTTAATCTCCTTAATCTCCTTAATTTTCTTGTTCACTTATTTTGTGTGTTATATACTACTACACAATTTTTTTTAAGATTAAAACAAAATAAAAATTCAATTTTCAGTCTAACCTAAACTTAATACATTTTCGTATTCATTGTGCTATAATAAATTAAGCCAATTCCATGTATACATATGAAATTTGAATTTTATACTTAATAAGAAATTATTATCTTATTTTTATTTCTAGTTTATCTCTAAAATTTGCTGTGGAAACTGAAATGAAAGGAAATGAAATTCGTTTTTGAAGTTCAAGTCACGAATATCGTAAATTGAATCTGAACGGAACCGTCGAGCTGTACCTCCCTTTACTTTCGCTCCTGCATTCACAAATCTGATGCAGCCTTCCCGTACGTGCCGTGTTTGATCATGTAATTCCCATGGCGTATTTAGGTTTATTTAAAAAGCAAACGAACTGTTGAAGCTCACTCAATATTTTTCCCAAATAATGCAAAGAATTCTAAAGTTCAAATGTGGTAATCTTTCCTTGTTCTCTAATTTAATTTTAAATAACATATTTATCAGATTTTAGTTATTAATCTAATTTATCAAATAAACAACTGGGAATCTAAGGTCAAGAACAGGGAAATATATATAAATATATAACGTAACAAGAATTTAAAACTATTTTAAAAAATAAGTTACTTATTAAAGTTTTGCTATTTTTAAGCATTAAAAAATCTGTATGAAATTATCTAAAATAAACATAAATATTGTATTTGAGATAGATTATTATACTTGCAATTTGATGGATTTTAATATATAGTTATAAATAAGGCTATTGTTTTTTTTCTATAGGTTATTAGCGTTTCTAACCGTGGGCAGTGAGTGATTAATCCTTAGCCACAACAGGCCGGACACTGCTACTCATTTAGCGTTATCCGGTGGGCACCTGTGAACCAAGTCACGGAGGCAAGTAGCATTACCTACGTTACACCACCACAAACCCGTTTATAGGGTGAGTCACATTTATCCATCATCTTAGAAGAAAGGACAAAGAAATACAGAGAGAGAGAGAAAGCAAAAGGAAACGTCTATGCAAAAACTGGAATTCGAACCTGGGACCAACAGCTTAGGAGTAAGGAATGCTAACTACTCAACCATTGACCTGCGATAAGGCTCTTGTCACATGAATGATTTTTCGTTTTGTTAAATTAAGATAATTGTGGATTTATCGACTTTTAAAAATGATAAATTATGACTACAAAGGGATTAAATCAAAGAGCTTTCTATACTTAATAATTGTTCAAATGTCCTTGGTATATATAACACATCATGGATAATATAAAACTAAATGCTGTTATAAGCCATTGTAAACATCTCATGGGTAAGATCTAATTAACTTTCATGGATAGAAAGATACATTCATGTCTCAAGGAAAAAAACAAAGTACTTTCCTCAAAAGATGTGGGAAAAAAAGGCGAAAACGAAGTCCATTTCCTATTGTTCAACTGAATCTAGAAGAAAACATGAAATTCTTCAGTGTGAAAAATACAGTATTTAATTACAGTGGATTATATTTACAATACATAATAATTAATATCAAGGATTTTTGTTGACAGATTAGGCATTTAGACAGACAAATTGCTAATTGATCGAAGAACATTTACATCAGAGAGTTTTATACTGGGATCATGTGTAGTAACATGTATAAATTATGTATGTTACAACATTTAAACCGCATATAAATTGAATAGCATTGATAAGAAGGGATACAATGCCTGTACTCGATTATTTAGGAGTTAATGGAGTAATTTCTTCATTATTTGTAACAATGTCAGCAATCAGTATTTGTATTTAGTCTTTTTACCCAATACCCATCCCTTTTTGAGATATTTAGACATTTTAGCTCTACAAAGGTGGCAATTACATACTGGAGAATCCAGTGGATATGCCTTCATACCCAGAAATTGGATAAGTCTTCATAGATAGGTATAAGCAAAAGTGCCTGTATGAGGACCTGTCCATTAGCATCAAAAGTAGAACCTCAAAACAAGCCTTCCACTCCCATGAGTATATTTCTAGTTTGAAGACATTGAGAACTATTCCGCATTTTACTTGCTCCAGCCAATATTATTAAACATGACAGATTTTCGGCAGGGTTAGAATAGAATTCACTATTCTAACACTAACATGCTGTTCCATCAAAGAACAAATATTGACATCATCCTCGCTAAACATTGCAGTATGAGAAAAATATAAAGGTCATCTCACCAATCTAATTATCATATTTTGATAATGTCTGTTCATAATACCTCACAATATGACAGCATCATCTGACAAATCCGACCTCATTGAAAATTAACGTGAATTACTATTAATTTTTTAAGTTAATTTTGATATACTATAAATTTAAAACTAATGTTTTGGGGTGAATAAAATCAGAAAAGCAAGAAATATGAATGAAATAACTTAATCATACATTTCACTTTGAATTGAAAAAAAAAAAAACAGCATATTTCGAATTTAAAAATATTTTAAAATGTTGGTTTGAAACTATTAAAAAAAAACCAAAACTCTTGATTCTGATTTATCAGAAACTAATCGATGTATGTCATTTATCTGCTGAAACATGCAAAGCAATATATAATTCAATTTTCTTTTTATTAACAGTTTGGATGATTGAGTAGTTTGGATGACAGTAACCCATATCCAATTAACAGTTTGGATATGGGTTATAGATGAAAAGTAATATTAATCGATAAATATTACAGGCAATCACACCAGCGCAAAAGCACCTATTGAGGGAAATGCCGATATGAATTAAGTAAGATGTATTGTAAAGATCAAAATAAAGAAGAAACTGTAAATTACTTTCTTCCCTGTAATGAAATGTTGACTTAAACTTTCCTGTTGTCACTTTCTAATTAAGTGTCAGCTTTTATCTAAGAAATAGTAAATCAACTTTTAAATATGTATAACTTTATGAAACAAAGAACCACATAATGTGCAATTTAACCAAACAATTTAAAGTTACATCTATGTGATTTTAAGCTCGCTAAATTGTTTTTAGATACAAGTCTTGCAAGAAAAATTTTGTCTCAAATATAAAACACTGTTAGTTTACAAAAGATTATTTTTTTCTCTTTAAATTCAACACATGAGAAATAACCTTCTTAAACATTATGCTGTTGCCTAACACAATTTAACTTCTCATTTAATTTACATGAACACATCCATTTTCGGTGCAATCGCAATTTTAAATAAATGTACTGTTTTATCTCATCAATCTTATTTTCAGACAGTTTCAAGGCTTGATTAAACTTCTCATATTTTTGGGGAAAAGTGTAAATAACGATTGATCATTTCCAAACTGTTGATTCCAACAAAAACAGCTAATGCATTTTATGCAGAGTTGCGAAAACCTTTAAATACGTTCGCGTGACAATTGCCTTTAAAAATTCAGCAATGTTTATGCACATTAAAGCGGCTGATAATTTGCCAATTATTATCAACTTCATAAACAAGTTAATGCTGGAAGCTCACGGAAGGCTTATTACAAAATCACCGATGCTCTATTTCTTGTAGTTGAACTGTGAATTAATGGTCGTATTTTGTTCGTTCTTCCAATTCGATTCCATTTGAAACAAGGTCTGTGGAATAGGTAATTGCCAAAGTGATATTCCTGAAAGTACATTTACATGCAACAATAATCGAAAGGGAATTTCCAATCACAGTTGAAGCTGCTTTTTATTTATGGTTAGATTGTTTAATAAGTCATCATATGAATTTATTATTAAATCTTGCAAAAATGCAAAACGTGTAATGTTTGCAATTTTATCAGAAATAATGTTTTCATGATTATATCTGTTTCGAAATATAATTTTCTTTATTTATAATGCATTTAATACACTTATATTTATACATATTTATTACTTTTATTTGTATATTTTTTGTTATTACTTTGTGAGAACTAAACAACAGACTGTTCGCGACTGTTTATGATGTTTCCAGAAATATTATTTATCAATTACTATTTGATGCATTATATATACGCTTAAAATTTTTTATTTGATATTAAGTAGTGATGTCGGTAATTGTCATTTCAAATATTTTTACATTATCATGAAAAGTATAAGCATTAAAGACTACTTTGTAAGGATACTTTTGTAAATATATTTTTAGAACCTCCAAATGAAGCAAGTGATTAAAATTTTTGAATACAAAGATAAATAATTTAGCTCTGTAAATTTGCAATGAAATTATGATTTTAGAATTTTAACACTTACAAAGCAAAAATTTCATTGATCCCACATTTAACAGAACCATGATCTTCAATTCAAATACTTATCAATTCATCTCACATTACTCAAATGTTTGAGATGGTAGTAAAATAGATTTTCAAACTGAAATTTCGAATGAATTAACCTTTGTGTATAAAAATTAATCATGGTTTCTCAAATCAAACTAATGCTTGCTATACCGGTGGAACGTCTATTTAAATAATAATTAATTTTCGACAATAAATGATGCAAATAGACTAATATAAGTGAGCATAAAGTATTCTAATGGTTTAAGTTATTCGAAACTAGAATTAATAAATCAGGAACATCTTTCTGTGTATTGTAGAATCTCAGTTTATCAGAAGATATTTTGTAACATTCTTTTAGAGTGTAGTTGAGAATTACTCTTTTTACAAAAGGCATTTAAGTGTAGTACCATGAGGAACAACAAGTGAATTAAGATATTGTTCAGAATCATAAACTTTATTTTAAATTGATTTATTAATATTAAAGATATAAATTTAAGTAAACGATGTTTCAAACTAATATTTTACAAATTCAAAGTTCTTTGAAGTATTTGAGATGCAGATTTAAACCAATTATCTTGTTTAGTTAAATTAATCAAATCATGTTTATAAAAATAATAATTGTTTTGTTTGGAAAGAAAAACATATTTTGTATTTCTAAACACAACTAACCATTGTCAAAGGATGATCAGAATTCAAATGTAATTTACATTGAAGACCAAAAAATTATAACCACCTCTACAGTTTGATATTAAGCTAAAATGTCGTAGGAGATATGCGATCCAGTAGGCACGATATATAGTTTTATCCAGAAAAAGTGTGAAGAATAATTCTTGTTATCATACGTATATTTCATAGAAAAGGCTGCTAAACTAAGTGACTTCAACAGAACGTCAATTGTGCTGGTCTTAATACTCGAAATGAGTACCTTCAAAACTGCAAAGCTCATCGTGTGTTGGGATGTCGTTTTTTGAGTACTTAAGTCAAGTGGATAAATGATGGTGAGATGAGAATCAGACATTAAAGTATTGTATGTAAACACATCATAATCGACCACAGCATAAAGAATATCGGAAACTGACATTTTATCAAAAATAAGATCGTCAATAGAAAATGACCAACATATTGACTCGTTTATTTCGAAGCCTTTCTATTATGACTCACATTGTTGTCGTTAATTGGAGTACTGTCTGCCTCCAACCTTATAGTATCAAATAGGATATCCTATGACTTTTTACGTCTTTAATGATGTGGATGTTCAGCATCGAATTCTCTTTTACTTAACTCATCTTCATTCGTCCAACTTGTAGAGGTACTCATAACGATTATTCACAAACAGCTGAAGAGACGGACAGTTTCAGAAATACTCATTTTATGTCTTTGGGCCATCATAATCTGTCCATTGTTAAATTTGCTTAGATCAGAAATCTCTCATGACAACGTGATCGTAGGAATGATATTTCACATTTTCTGCTACAATTTATATATCATTCCAGCTGAATCACGTGAATTACACATAATGACAAACTGTATTGGTGGTCATAATGTTTTGGTTCTTTGGTGTAATTGTCTATGGTAACTTCGAAAAATTTTAAGGTATACTAAAAGTGAATTTTTTGCAATGTTAGCAAATTTCACAAATGTATGCACTTTTATTGATAAGAACATGAGCCAATATCTCTGTTGCTTCCAATAAATTAACTTATAAACTCTTAAACATTCTCACGTTCTTGACATTTTTACGAATATAAAAAATTCAAAATGATTTTTAATCGCAAATAAAAATTAGCGTTTTAAATCAAGTGAAATATTTGAAATGAGAAATTACTCGAAATACTTGAGAAAATTAAAAACTATATATACCACGAAAAAACTTAGAAAATGCAATGATAATTAATGACAGCTTTGAAGGCAAATATTGTAATATTTGTAGTTATAATAATAATAGTAACATGCTATTGAAAGGATTTCAAGGAAACGAATTTTTTGCTGAATTAACAAGATTACTTTTTTATATTTTCCGCTATTTTCTTGAAACAAATATAATAAATGTTTTTAATGAAAGATGAAAAGTTTAAAATGAGAAATTTCTAATGAACTTAATTATCTTTGGAATAGGGGAACATTCCTAAAGACATCATTTAAACTGATCCAATATTTTCCCCGTCCCTCCCCGAGTTTATTGTCCTCATATGATTTGAATAAAATCACATTAGGTTAACGGTACCGCCTTAATGCTACACATTCGAATAATGGCAACAATTAGCTTAAATGTTCGAAACTAGAAAGCGTCTTTAAATTTCTCCAAAATTGGAATATTTGGCATTAGAATGACAATGGCTTATTTTAATGCAAACTAATATTTTGAAATTGCGATTCGTTTGGCAAGGCTTTTGGTGGCAATTGTCGCCTAGCGTGTCAAAAAAGCATTATTTGGGTTTATAGCTATTGAATGCACCAACACCAGAATTGAGACCTATTGTAAACGCCTTATTTGTTCTGGGTGCATAACAACACTTTGCACTTTTACATCAATAAAATATGTTTTGTTTCAACGATCTTCTAGAGATTAGGTATGCTGATGCTCTTACTAGCACAGTGGTTTTAACATCAAATAATGCAATTCTAATGTCACATAATTCCTTTGAAAATAAGTATTGAGTTCCTGAGAACTACCGATTTTCTGTCACTATTGGCAATTGCCAAAATGAGAAAAACATAAAGCTCATGAATATTTTTATAATTCTAAATTGCGCATTGCGTAAAATAACAGAAGGGAAAGAACATAGCTGAACAGATACTAAATGTAAAAAACGATATAATTTGTTTTCTTAAATTTACTTACAAAATGGAATTCGTTTTTCTTAAAAAATCATACAAATAATATGCTAATAAATATTAATAGTGTGCAGAAATTTTCATATAAAAAGTAAATTCCACAATTGTGGTGATAAATTTTACGATAAAATAGTAATGTAATGAATTTATATCATTGTAAAAATTATTATTATTTATGTTATCTACAAAATAAATGTAATTTTCTGTTTTCCTTTAGGTGTTACACTCTTTTCTTTTTTGCACATTCTTACCAGAAGTTAAATTTTATGTATCTTTAAATATAAAATTCTTTATAAACCAAACCTATACTAATTTGAGAAGAAATCAAATTTTTCTTTTTATTAAGAATACTTTGACAGATAAATCAAAGTAATGTTAATAGTACATTCAAAAATAGTAGGTTAAAATAAGAAATGTAGAGCCAAATCCAAATAATTTAAATTATTTTTAATTACATTTGATTTAATACGTGAAATATTACTCTCTTTTAATAAATTCTTTGGGTTAGACTATACTTTATGGTGCCCCTTTGATTCTCGCCAAGTTGTGATCGCGATTGATCGCTAATCTGGGCAAAACCCAATCGTATTCTGATTGCAACAGAGCAATTGATTGTTCTGTGCCAACAAAAATCGCCAATAAATTCGATAGTGAAACAAAATTCACCATATTTGCCAAGGAGGCACCCTAAAGTATAGTTTTACCATTCCCTGTAATGAAAGCTCTTATCCTTTAACATTGGTAAAGTTTAATCTAAACCTTTGTTTACCAATAGGTTATATTTATGCATATTTTATAAGTAAATCTTTTGAAATGAATAATGCAGATTTTGAAGGTTTCTCCCATTAGAACTCGTGGATACGCTTTTAAATTGAGAAAATTCATCCAAAAAAGCATGGAGCAAATTTCAAAGTATCTTATATAACATGCTTCAATTATAAGTTTATTTGTTATGCTACATCAGAACGCAAACTTTCAATAATGAGAAATTAATTCCAATAAGTGACTCTTGTTAGAAACATATGCAGGTGTTATAAATGTATGTGAAAAATATAAATATAGAGACATTGAACCATGTTTTTCTACTCATTTAGTGATTTTTAATGGTAAATATTAATTCATAACTAAAAAATTCTTTAACTTTGGAATTGAGATTTGACATCATAACGATAGGACATATAACCATATGAAAAATACACAGAAAAAAATAAATCAATACATTTCTGCCTGTATTAATTATCCTCTCAACAATACTGCAAAGATAGAATTGAAACTGCCTTTATGCAAATTAAGTAGTAAATGATAGATCTTTGGTATTCTATTAAATGTTTCTAACTTGATATCAGACACGAAAATATTTCATTACGAGATAAAAATCATTATTTAGTTTGGGGTGAGCTGTAAAAACGTACGTGGATTAGTTTACTGTAGTATCTTTTCTGCAGTTTTGCTCATTCTTTAATCTGGTATTGATCTAATCACTCATGTAGGAATTTATTTTGTGACTTTTACTTTCAATGGCATTTTCATCTTAATGTTTACGAAAATCACTTATGAAAAAATTATGTAAATTTAAACAAAATGATAAAAAGTGCAGAATAAATTACAACGAGCTAATAATTTAAT